>PVKS010047332.1:0-12866 GCA_004027875.1 Aplodontia rufa | reverse complement strand
TTTTTTTTTTTTTTTTTTTTTTTTTATTTTTAAACAACCTTACACGATTTTAACAAAATAATATAAAATGTGTATAAAATGTGTAAATATTCTGGATATTGCAATTATCTCCAGGAGTGCCCCCCCCAATTACCCTCCCTTATCCCTCCCTTCAATCTTTTTTTAATTCTTTGGTCAATTTTGTTGGTGATCATATTATTGTTGCTATTCTCTTGATTTTCATCCAGTCCCCCATCAGTAGTCTCTTTTGTGTGTGTTTGGTGGGAGGAGGGGGTTTGTTTGCCTGTTTACTCATTTTTTGAAGGGGATCTTCCCACTCTTTAAATTGAAGAGGATTCTTTTTCTTGTTATTTTGTGTGTGAGCTATTGTGAGTGATTGTTTTATTTCTTCTGAGGATTTTTGCTGAATTTGATGCTTGAGTCGGTACTAGGGAGTATGGCCTGATATCTGTGGCTCCTCTTTAGGTCCTTATTACTGGATTAGGGTTTTGCCCCTTCCTTTACTTAGGGTAGGGTATTGTCAGCAGAGTTCCACAGTCAAATCGCTAACCTGTAAAATGTTAGTGTTCCTTAAGATTTCCAGCTTCTCATAAGATAATGAGAAACTATGGTATGAAGAAACAATGCTTACAATAAACAGCATTAACTTGGTAACTTTGTACCAACTATATCTATTACAAAGTTAAGTTGAACGATAGTGTTAGCAATTACCTTTGGCAACAACGGTATTCAACCATTACCTATGTCAGGCTTCAAAGCATACAATAGTTATTGAGTTTGGCTTTCACAGTGGTAATGATTTCACAGCATTAAAGATTAGGGTCAAATTGTATAAACTAATTAGAGCTAAGAGGTGATAAGCTTTCAGACACCTGAGGGAGAAAGGAATGTAAAAGGAAGTTAGAGAACTGGTTGTAATATCTAAGCATGAGCAGAGAGAAAGTAAGAGGAGGTGTAGAATTTGCTGGTAAAAACAAAACCAAGAAAAGAAAGAGACACAGGTACTGAAGTAGAGGGAAGGGTAAGAGAGATATTAATAGAATTTGAGTGATACCGTAAGAAAGGATAGAAGGAAGTAGAGGAAAACATTTTGACTGGGGCACAATACAATCCCAAAACTAAATGTACTGATCAAAATCCCAACCCTCAGCAGGCAGGACAAGGATAAACACTTTTGTTGAAGAAAATGCTCTGGAATGAAGGGGGTGTAAAGACAAAGGAGGAGAAAAAAAAACAGAAAAAAGAGAAAAATAAAATGAAAGAACAAAATAACGAAAACAGCTAGTATGTTTGTATGTTCATTAATGAATCAACTTCTCCAGATGGTGCAAAAATACATATCAAAAACAGAAGAAAATGTTCTTGGTGAAAAATTGGAGCTATGTTCACTGAGGTTGTCTTTCTGCACGTTGAGAACAGATGTTCACTGTCTGCCAGACTTATGTTAGGAAGGTCTCTCAGTCTGGAATTATATGAGCTCACATAGAGGACTGGGTGTCTACCGCAGTCTCCTGGGCTTTGCTGGGTGGAGACTTTCCTGAAGAGATCAGGTTAATGAATGCCCCAAGGTCTGGCCTGTGTAGGTCTCCCTGAGGATCTGACACTCTGGAGACTCCTGGATTCTAGGTGCAGGGAGTTAAATGTAGAGTTGTGCTCCCTCTGCTGGTTACATACACAGTCCCTCCAGATTTTCTGTGCTCAGACTGTGTTCTCTTGTGTGCTGCTATTCCACCTTAGCTTGTCATGTGGATCCTCTGACTGAGCTATACTCCCTGCACTCCACTCACCTAAATCCCTCTAAGTGAATTCTGGGTCCATCCCACACCTGCTATTCTGGGTTCAGCCTCTGAGCTTTAGCCAGCTCCTGGAAGAGTCATGGAGAAGCCTTTTCTGAACTGCTGACTCCCTCCCACTGGATAATCTGTTCAAAATGACTACTTCCCCTCTTCCTTGCAGGCAGCTGAGAGGCACCGTGCTCCCCTTATGTGGTGGAGGTACAGCAGGGGTATTCCCAGTTGGGCCCAACGCAGGGTTCTTACTAGAACTTGGCTTCTCTTTGCCACAATTCTGACCACATTGTGGTTCAGCTCCTCCCCAATTCATGTGCTGGTTGGGAGCATTAGTGGCCACAGCTGCTGTAACCTAGCAGGGATGGACACAATACTTTTTTTCCACTGTGTATACCCAAATCTCTGATTCTCCAAAAATCTCCCACTGACCAGCACTGTGCTTCAGTGATGATTTTCCCCTTCACATACCTCGTAGCAAAGAAGCTCTTCTGGAATTTTTTTTATCTTGTCATGGAGCTAAATGAGAAGCAGCCTTCCTGCAGCTTGACATCTTGGAATCTTTCCCAACAAAATATATTTTAATTGACTGTTTTCAAATATAAACCTTATTGTAGTTTAGTTATGATTTATGTTATTATTATTTTATTTTATTTGGTTAAATGCAGTCCAAGCCACCAGGTATGAATGGTAGTGATACGATGCTCATTGACCAAAAAATACTGGCTAATACCTTTTACTCCTTTATCTGTATATCCATTTGCTACATCCACACTCCTCCCTTGGCTTGACTAACTCCTAATCAGTTTTAAAAACAACCACCAACTTCTCTGAGAAAGTTACCTTCCATAGTGTAATTGTGTATTATATTGTCTTTGGTTTGTGCTCCTCACCCTGTACTTTCTGTCTCCATTGCTTTGTATGTCCAAAAGCAAGAGAGTGAATTCTTCCAGGGTAAGGATTATATCTCTCATCTCTATTTTCTAGTTTCTAGCCTAATGGCTTCCAAATTAGCTGTTGAATAAATGAATACATCATTAGTTAATATCCTGAGATAATTACTTATTAGGCATCTACGGTCAGTAACAAATTTTACAACCCTTCTAATGTTGGATGCCACTGCACTGGTGATATTTGAATCCAGAATTCTTGCATTGATGATAATAATAGAACACTAAAAAAATGAACATTTCAAAGACCAAATCAGTCTTCCTCTTCCTCTTCCCATCTTCCTTCCTATTACACACAAACTCATACACATTCATTTTCTAGGATCAGTAGATCAATAAAACTTCCCATTACTTTGCTATATGATGAATGGCATTGAGATTCATTTATACAGGCATGATTTGGAAAACACATTGTCTCTTTATGGCATCTACTCATAACTTGAGTCCTGGTACATTTTTGATGAAAATACTGTCCATTGGAAAAAAGATTTACCAGAATTTGGGAGCTATCCCATAGACATGGAACTGAGAACTCATATTCTTGTGAATTAAGCAGAAAGTGTTTGGTAGGAGACTTTGATTAACCATGACAGCCGATTGGTTTAACTTTTCATCATTTTTGAGTTTTAGAGTTAATGGCTATTTAGAATGCATTCAGTTATTCCAGAAGGTGAGAATACAATATATTTAAATAGAATCATCACAGAATGTTGAAAGAGAAAGTCTTTCCAGGGTTTTGAAATAACTTGATTCTATATGATAACTGAATTCCCCATTTACCCTTTTCATTTTTATTTGAATGTCATGGAATCACTTTTTTTTTTGAAAGGTAGTATTTTCAGAATTATTTATCTAACTTTTTCCCACTAATGGACACACAGAAAAGGATGTTCTGCTTTGCTAATTTGTCTCTATGATCAGAGTACCTAATAAGAAACAGAAAGCTGAACACAAAGAAAAATGGTTGTTATTCGGAACCAACCTTGAGGTGGGTGGGGTGGTAGAAAAGTGGAGAGGAGATTGGGTGCTAATGATATTAGGGAGAGTAGCTCTTCAGGGGAAGGCATTTATTTTACAGGTTTCAGGAAAATTATAGAGATAATTAATGTTGGCAATCATGCTCATTTTGTGCAGGGAGTACTTTAAACACAAACTGACTAGATGCCAACAGATGTGAGAGCAAGAGTTCTTTGGATTTAAAATGCTGTCTACATTTATAGGAGGGAGAATCAAGAGTTTTTGTTCAATGGATGTTCAGTACTAAAAGCTAAGTTTTATAAATTACCAGCCATTACTTTTTCCTTCAGAAAGTGCTGCTTAGTTTGCTCCTAAAAATTTTTCTTCCTTTCTGGAGTAATGTGCCTCATAGCCAGCACAACCATATGTCCTAGAGTTTTGAGAACAGTTCTGATTTAAAATACTCTATCCTGTTGCACACCCCCCACATGTTAAATCGTGTGACCAATTTGGGGTTCCGAAAGCCTGGTCACCACAGATTCAGCCATTCCAGATGAGCCTTGCATTCCATCAGCTCTCAGACGATTTGATCATCCAGGGTTTGCCTTAGCACCCCCTCCGGCTTGGACCCTATGCACTATTGTTCCCAAGGAAAACAAACAAGAAGGGCATGACTCCTTTTCAAGAGATGATTTCTAAAAGATTTTGGTTACAGAATGCATATTGTAGAAAAGTTAGAAAATATAAACAAGCAAACAAAAGAAAAACACTACTGCCAGTTAGAACTAGTATTATAATGCAAATATGTAAACATGTTTCTGGTATTCCTTTCTTAGCAAAAAAAAATCGTGGTACTGATATGCGTATACAAGTTTATCATCATATTTCCCATTTAGCAATATATTGTGAACATTTTTCTATATAAATATACATTGAAATTACTCTTTTAAGCTCTGCATAGTACTCTGTACTAAGAATATGCAATAAATTGCTTAAACCCGTGGATACTCTTTTGGTGTTGTACACACTGCTGAGAAAAGGCACAATTTCACTCATGTAAAGTATTTGGGTAGTGATAGAGGACTTTGTCCTGCAGAAGTCTGCAGATCTGCCTGAAAGCTGCGAGGAACGACAGCTTGCTATAACATACGATAGTCTAGTCTGTATGTGCCCCAAACACTTCAGTAAAACACTAATGAATCCCACTTTAATCTTTGCTATCACTTGCTGTTGGCTTATTTTGTGTTTCTCAAGGATTCTCTGGTGGCCAGACCAACTTATTTGATCATCTCATTGCCATGATTTTTTTGGCTGGAGGTGGCAAGCATTGTTCTGAGGTCAGTCTATGGCTGAGTGTGTCTGGATTACATTTTCGGGTGGTGCATCACACACCATGTCTGCTCCCTGGCTCCAACCAAGACTTTAAAGAGATTTTTAAAAAGGCTCAGAAAGTTTCTTGGATATCAAACAGCTCTTATAAAAATAACATTTTTATGACTTAAAATGTAAATGAATAAGAAACATATGGATTAAATTTCCTTTGAGATGCCCAAGGGCTTAAAAACTGAAGGGAAGAGCACTTGCAAAATGAGTTAAATCAACTTTTGCCAAAAATAAAACACTTGAAAAATTGTTAGGGAGATTTTGCTCATCCCTAGGTGCTCATAGGTTCCCCATTTTCTATTAGAGAAGTAGTTTGATATTAAAATGTAGGTCATCCAACAAAATGCAGTTAGGACTAGTTCAATGGGCATTTGACTCTCTAGTTCAAGAACTGTATCAACAAGTCAGATTTAAATTAAGGGACTTGAAATGTGCTTGCTTTGTCACTGTCTCTCAATTTCTCCCTCTAGCTGGGGTCATACCTTTCCTGTGTGAAGGGTACTCCAAGAGAACTTAGGTACTATCAAACAAGCCCAAATAAGCATTCCTCTCCTCTCACCCCGTTCTGTCATTTGCCACATCCATTATTTCCTACCCTTCCATCTTAGGCCAGTTGCATAGGAGCAGAGCCTAGGGATTTTTGTGTAATTGATTTATTGAGGAAGTGGTCTCAGGAGAAATCTGGAAGGAAGTAAGGGAAACAGATAAGGAAGCAGCAAAAGCTAAGCAAAGATGTGGCTTCAGAGGAAGTCTAGCCTCAGTGTGATCATACTGTGACCTGGGAAGCATGAATGGCTCCAGAGTGGGCTCAACTTGAGGCACAGCCCAGGGCAGATCAGCCAGTCATTAGCTGTCAGCTCCCTAGGAGGGAAAGGATAATCTTCCTGGCACTTAGCAGGACAGATCCAGTCTCCACCATGCTGAGTACATCAATCCTTAAGACATTTCCCCAGGCAAGACTATAATTGTGAATTTTAGCAACCAATACCCACAGCAGTTGGGAGAAGGATGTGAGGGTACACATGAAGTGGATGTGAACAAGACATTTAATTGACTACTGCATCCCTGATTCTCGAAGGCTTTATGGTATCATTGGTCCTCTCTCATGCTTTTCACATATTCCATCAGACATCAAACTCATTCCATTTTGTGTTTCAGTTTGGTTATTTTACATTTATCTTGTGTGTTTTGTGTTAGAGTCATGTTAATCTATGCCCTCTCATCTAATAACTGGGCCCCCTACACATTTCCCAGCTGCATTCCCTCTTGAGTATCCCCAATCCAGAAGATCCCACATTCTCCTCCAAACACTACTTACAGTGCTTAAGAATCACTTGGGGCTCTTACATATCTGTGGGAACTTTCTTTACATTTTTAAGGATGGAGAACACCTTGGAATCATAATGCTTTCTTTGGAGTCCCATGAAATGTTAACATAGTAATCTTTAAATAATTAAAAAAAAGTGCTCTAATATTCTATGAAAGTAAATTATAGTATGAGAAAGTAAAAGTTTAAAAATAATTACAAAAATATTGACAGAATCTATCAGTTAACTAAACTAAATTTTAATTTTTTTAATTAATTTTTTTGGTACCAGGGATTGAACCCAGGGGCACTTAGCCACTGAACTACATCCCCAGTCCTTCTTATATTTTATTTTGAGACAAGATCTCACTAAGTTTCTGAGGCTGACTTTAAATTAGCAGTCCTCCTGCCTCCTTGCTGGGATTATAGGTAGTACCACTGTGCCCAGCCCTAAACTAAATTTTTAAAGTGAGACAATATTTATAAAACTTAGACCAGGGCCTGATAAGAGTTAAGTCCCCAATAAATATTGGCTAATATTATTGTCACTATTGTTATAGTATTCTCATAACTAGTCTCTCTGGCTATACTTTTGTTACTATTCAATAGTTGTTTTACACACAGAAGCCAGAAGAATCATGATTAAACTCATATTGGATTATTATGTATGTTGCTCATATCTCTTCTCAATGTATTTACAACAAAATCAATCTTTACTTTGACCTAGAAGACTCTGCATAACTTTGTCCTGCCCATGTCTCTAGTCTTCTCTCCACTTACTTCCCCACACATCCTTCTACCATATGGGTTTTCTTCAGTTGAGCCTATGCCAATCTCTTTTAGGTTGCCTATACTGTTTCCTCTGCTTAGAAAGGTATCTTTCTCCCATCACCCATACCTGATGGCTATATCCTTAAGGACCAGATTAAATGCTTACTTCTCAGAAAACTTTTTCCTAACTACCTCATTCATTCATTCAAGTGTTTACAGGCATTTATTCTGGGTCAGTGACCACATAGCCTTAGGAAAAAAAGAGTCACAATAAAAAGTCAAAAGTCCCTATCTGTATAGAGGTCACATATGGGTAGAGAGACAACAAAACAAGTGTGCAAATTATATGTATTTGTGTCTGTGCCTGTATGTATGGGAACAAAAGCAGAAAAGGTAATTGGAGCAGGATGTTATTTTTAATAGAATGGTCAGAAAAGATTCCTTTCATAAAGTGATCTTTGTTTGAACAAATACTGAAGTAGATCTACTTGTCTCCTGCTACTATATAATGTGTATTTCTCCCTTAAAGCTATTTGTTTAAATGAATAATAATTTTTAAATTTTTCTTGGATAATTTTTTCTGGCTTTGTTACTGGATGTAGATTTACTGACAAAATTATGTCTGCTGGGTTCACTATTATATTCCCAGCATGTAGCACTATACCTGAGGCGTAAAAAAATCCTCTTTATATACATAATCAGAGAATATGTAAGTTCTTCTTTACTACTAAATAAATTAGAAATCAGAAAGTTGCTCTTGAATGCCACCTATTATATCAGAGTGAACTGAAATTTCATGTTGGAAAGCACTTTGTAGTCATAAAAGCTTAAAAATTGCCAACCTAACTGTAATGAGCTGAACTGTAATATTGCTGCAAATACCTTTAGGAAATAGATGTGGCTTAAATAAAAGGCAAATATGGTGACCATCTTAGTGACACTGTGCACCCTATCATTTTATAACATAGAGCAATAGCAGGGCCATGTTCCAATTTGAAGCTTCTGATCTATTCCTCTTCTCCCTTCAGTTATAAAAGAAGAAAAAGGAGTGCCCACCAAATCTTCCAGGTCTAAATTTCCCTGTGAATGGCAAAGATGCTGAGACTATGAATACTGAATATATACAGTGATTCATGAAGACTGCTTTTGGTTCATAGATGGGAATGTGAACAATCAAATTGTTTGTTTACTTTGATGGGTTGAATAATTAGTCTAAAGATAAATTATAAATTTCCCTTCTTTTGTCAAAAGTAACCATCTAATCTGCCATCATTGGTGTGTGCCTTGTGCTTCTCATAGCTGTGCTCTGCTCCCTAGCTCAGGTCCTCTTAATAAGGCAGAACCATAACCAAAGAGACCTGTTCACTCAGAGATCATACCATTCCTTCTAGATCACACTTATGGTCCTGGAACCTCAGAATTGCCCAAAGAGTCCTAGTATCACTTTCTGGGTCTATACAGACTCTTAACTAGAAGCAACTTCCAAAGACCAGATTTCAAAGCTGACGTGTTGATCCTCAGACCCAAAGAAGGACAACCAATGACGGGCTATATGTGAGGTTGGTGCGGAGCCCCATGACTATACTATGATCTGCACTCATGGAATCCCTTGAAGAGCAGGATGGGCTCCAGGGTGAGAAAAGGAAGGAGGACTGGGTAGTATAGACATTGTAGCAATATTTTCTTCCAATTTGATGAACATGGGAGGTCATTTATGAGTGTTGATCTTATGTCCCAGTACATTGTTGAATTTATTTATTAGCTCTAGAAGTCTTCTGGTGATGTTTTTGAGTCTTTTAGCTATAGAACCACATCATCAGCAAACAGATAATTTGGATTTATTTTTCTATTTGTATCCCTTTAATTTCATTTTCTTGTCTGATTCTTCTGGCTATAGTTTATAGAACTATACTGAATAGAATTTGTGAGATTGGACATCTTTATCTTGTCCCTGATTTTAGAGGAAATGCTTTCAGTTTTTCTACATTCAATATGATGTTGACATTTCATTTGTCATACATAGTCTTTATAATGTTAAACTCCTTCGGTCCCAAGTTTTCCCAGTACTATTAATCTAAATGGATGCTGGATTATATCAATGATCTTAATGCATCTATTTAGATGACCATATAATTCTTATTATTCTATTTATATGGTGATTTACATTTATTGATTTATACATGTTGAAACATCCTTGCATGCTGGGACGAAATGTGCTTGATCATGGTGTATTATTTTATTAAACATTTTTGCATCTATGTTCATCAGGGATAGTGGTCTGTAGTTCTCTCTCCTTGGTGTGTCTTTGTCTGCTTTTGATATCAAGGTTATTTTGACTCCATAGAATGTATGTGGGTGTGTTCTGTTCATTTCTATTTCAATGAATAATTTGAGAAGGACTGCTTTTAATTCTTCTTTAAAGGTCTGGTAGAACTTAGCTGAGAAACGATTTGGTCCTGGACTTTTCTTTATTGGAAGATTTTTAAATGTAGTTTCAAATTTTTCCTTGATATTCATTTCTTTAAATTTTATATATCTTCCTGGTTTAATTTGGTGGGTCATATATGCTTAGAAAATGTCAATGTCTTCTAGATTTTCCCAGTTTACTGGAGAATAATTATTCAAAATAGTTTGTAATGGTTGTCTGGATTTCAGAAGAGTCTGTGGTGGTATTTTCCTTTTCATCTCTAATTTTGTTGACTTGGGTCATTCTTTTGTTTAGTGGAGCTAAAGGTTGATTGATCTTATCTTTCTGCAGAACCAACTCTTCACTGCATTCATCCTGTGACTGTTTTTTGTTCTCTATATCATCAATTTCAGTTCTGATCTTAATTATTTCCTGTCTTCCACAGATTTTGGAATTAGATTATTTTTCCTTTTCTAACTCCTTGATGTTAAGTTTGTTTGCAATTGTTCTTTTTTAATGTAGGTACTCAATAGTATAACTTTTGTTCTTTTGTCTTACAACTGCTTTCATGTTGTTCCAGAGATTTTGATACCTCTCATTTGTTTCATGGTCCATTCTTCATTTAAAAGAATGTTGCTCAATCTCCGCCTATTTATGTGATTTGTATCATTTGTCTTCTTGTTGCTTTCTACTTCCATTCCATTATATTCTATTAGGATGCCCAGAATTATATCAATGTTTTTGTATTTACTAAGACATTGTATCCTAAAATATGTTCTATTTTGAAAAAGATTGCATGAACATCTGAGAAGAATGTAATTAGCTATTTTGTGGTAATATATTCTATAGATATATATTTACTTCATTTTACTTAAACAGACCATAAAATTAGCAATGAACTAGAAGTAGTAATTAAAACAAAACCCTTTTAACAAAAAAAAAAAAAAATTCCAGGAGTACATGGATTCACAGCTGAATTCTACCAAATATTTAAAGAACTAATGCTCATACTCCTCAAATTATTCTATTTAATAGAAAAAGAGAACACTTCTAAATTCATTCTATGAATCTAGTATCACATTCATACCAAAACAAGATGGTAAACATCAAAGAAAGAAAACTACAGACCAACAGCCCTGATGAACTTAAATGCAAAAACACTTATTAAAATTTTAGCAAATCATGCTCAACAACATATTAGAAAAACTGTACAACACAACCAAGTTTGTTTTATTGCACAGATGCAAAAATGGTTTAATATGGGGAAATCAATGAATATAATTGAGGATAAAAATCACTGATTCATCTTAGTAGATGCAGAGAAAGCCTTTGACAAAATTCAGCACCCACCCATTCATGATTAAAACAAAAAACAATGAAGAGAGTAGGGATAGAAAGAACCTGTCTCAACATCATAATAGCTATATGTGAAAAACCCAAACTCAACCTCATTATAAATGGGGGAAAATGAAAGCATTTCCTTTAAAATTAAATTAAGGATTCAACAAGAATATCCATTTGTACCATTACTGTTTAATATAATGCTTAAAATTCTAGCCAGAGCAATTACGCAAGAGAGGGAAATAAAAGGGATAAAAATAGGAAAGGAAGAAGTGAAGTTATCACTGTTTGCAGTGGACACAATCCTAAACCTAGAAGATACAAAGAACTCTATCAATAGCCTGCTGAAACTAATAAATTTGAGCAAGTATCAGGTTATAAAATAAACATAGAAAAATCAATAGCTTTCCTATATAACAAAAATAAATATGCTGAGAAAGAAATCATGGAAACAATTCTATCCAAAATAGCCTTAAAAATTACCTAGGAATAAATTCAGCCAAGGAGGTAAGATACCTACACAATGAAAATTATAGAACATTGAAGAAAGAAATTGAAGACCTGAGAAGATGGATGAACCTCAGAAGACCTCAGAAGACGTTAATAGAGAGCTGGAATTAATATTGTTAAAATGGCCATCCTACCAAAAGCAATTTACAAATTCAACAGAAACCCCATCAAAATACAAATGACGCATTGGAGAGGAAGATGGCGACCTGAAGCGTGACAGCATTCGCTGGGGCTCTGACTCTGACTGGGAAAAATCCACTGCATCAGCAATTTTCTAAGGTGCATTCAGGGGAAACTATATTTGATTGTCTACTACTAATTTGTGAAGCTTTTTAATAAGGAACCGAGTCTTAGGAGTTTCGTGAGAAGGGAAAAAAAATTAAAAAAAGAAACGGGGGGGGGGATTTCCCCCTCCCCCTCGGCACATAAGCCTGCCACTGCGGACAGTCTGCCAGAAAGAGTTCTGTCTGCCCCCCCCCCCAGGATTACTGGTACAGCTTGGTGTTTGCGGAGCATTTCTATGAGTTTGGAAATAGCAAGTTTTTGGCTGTTCTACCAAGAACGGGAACAGTACCCTTCCATCCCGCGGTACGCTGGACACATTCCCGACCGGCTCCAGGGACAGGAATACAAACGGCAGGCGCCGATCCAACGGGTCTGATCAGAAACATAGATTCCATCGCTAAACCCTCCCTATCCGTAACTAATTAGACCCCCGCCAAACTCATACTCTGTGAGGGGCTATAGCCGTGTTTGAGGATGGCCCCCTGGGGTGCTCGGTAGTTCTTCGCCATTACAAACGACAGGACTACATTTCCCATCAGCTGCAAAGGCGGGACTACAGTTCTCCTGTCGGAACTAGGGGAATTTTATTCCCTGTACGGGCAGGAACACTGACGACTTCCTTTTCGTTCCATGCACTCATTGGTCACAATCCTGCACCATCTGCAGAGACTGGGCAGCAAACCGCATTAAAGATCCAGCAGGTCTGAGCAGAAACATAAATTTCATCGCTAACCCCATCCAGTCCGTAACTAATTAGAACCCCGCCAACATTGCATTCTGTGAAAGGAGAGAGCTGTGCTCGGAGACAGCCCCCGCCTCCAGGCGCCCGGTTGCTCACCGCCAGTACGTACCAACTACGGGACTACATTTCCCATCGGCCACATAGGCGGGGCTACAGAGCGGAGCGTATGTTGGAAGGAAGAGAAAGTTCTCTGTTCTGTAGCAACGGTGGCAATTACATTACGTTCCGCGCTCACTGGTCACAAGCCCGCATCTGCTACAGGAGTAGCCACGACTGCAACTACGAGCAGAGCCACAGATACTGTTGCTGGACCAGCCCCTACCCTAAGTAAAACACTCGTCTCAAAAGCCCAAACATTGTGGGGAGCAATCCTGGTACTGGGAGACAGCCTACAGGGGGCCACAGACTGAGAGACATTCAATTTGAG
>PVKS010047331.1:0-12867 GCA_004027875.1 Aplodontia rufa | reverse complement strand
TATATATATGCTGTTGATTCTGTTTCTCTAGAGAACCCTAATACAGTGCCCACACCAAACCTCGAAGCAGAATCGTATTTATTCCCCTATACTTATAATTCTTGAGCTTATATTTTAAAAGAGCACAATTCCACCAAGTATGATTTAGAGTCCCAAAAATCTATTTTACCTGACAGATGGTTAGTTTTCCTTTTCTTTGTAATGGGAATAGAAACCAGGGGCATTTTACCCTAACCCTTTTTACTTTTCATAGTCTCCCTAACTTGCTCAGGGCCTTGTTAAATCGCTGAGGCTGGTCTCAGCTTGTGATTTTCCTGCCTCAGTCTCCTGAGTCACTGGGATTTATAAACAATACTATGGTACCTGGCTAGGTTTCTTAATATTCAAATCTCTTCTAAGAGAAAGAAATTAAGTAGGAAAATCAACAAACAATACAAAGAGACAATTCTCAGATCAGTAAATGTGCTTTTCAATCATGCTGGTAATCAAGAAAATGCAAAATAACACAATAAAAGTGAAATAATTTTATCAAAAAAGTATAGCATTCAGGGCAAGTAAACAATACAAGAGAAAAGACTGTATTTCTTTGCCATGAGTGTGTGAATTACTATAGTCTTTGTGGGATACCTGGCAATACCCAGGGATATTTAAACTATATCCTTTTATCCAGCAATCACACTTGGGAGGATCTATCCCACAGAATATACAGCTCCAGGATAGAAGGGTCCATGAGCAAAGATTTGTATCCCAGAGTCAAACTCCACATGGTATAAGTGTTTGACTCTGAAGTGTTCTCCTTGAGGCCACTGTAGCATTTTAAAAATTAGTTGTCAGTATTAAAACACATGGCAATGTGGAAACACTGGGATTTCCAAAAGATGAACCCAGCTTTCTTATACTATCTCCTCACTCACTGTCCTCTGAACCTGTGTCCTCACAGGATAGTAGTACTCCAGGGATTTAACAAGGGATCAACCACATAAGAGAAAAGTCCTGGGGCTGGAGCGGTGGCTCAGAGGTTTCGGTGCTTGCTTGGCAAGCACAAGGACCAAGGTTCAAACCCCAGCACCACGTACACAACTTGAGTATTGGAGTGTTGGAGCAACTAAAGCCATGTGAAAACCTAAATAAAGTTGTTTCTCTCTTTCTCTGTCTCTCACTGTCCCTCTCTCTTTAAAAAAAAAAAGAGAGAGAGAGAGAGAGAGAGAGAAGTCCTACTTCCATCCCAGAACAGAGCTATGCTGGAAAGCTGCCTTCTGTACCTCACTACCCAGTCTATTGCCATTTCTCTTAAGTACCTGTTAGTCCCAGAAAGTTTGGAGTGGGGACAAAAAAAAATTCTATGATCTGGAGGCAGAGACAGCCCTAGGCCTGTCAGTAGGTATCCCAGAGCTGGTGATTATCTGCTTATCTCTGCTGGCTTTGTTATCTCAAGAAGGCTTGTCTACCAGTGGATGCTTTGGGGAACTTGGAGGCTCTGGGGTGCTTCAGGAACTTCTTGTGGCAGCAGAGGACACAAGGAGGCTTTGTCAAATCTCTTCTAGAAGATAAGTGATGAATGGGTTTGTGGAATTATGATAACAGAGAAAAGTTTATAGCCTGGAGTAATCATGTGCCAAGAGAAATAGAGGTTGCAGAGGATACTTTCCTTGGAGACTCATACCCATGTGCTAATGATGTCCCCACGTTAGTGAGCTTGCTTACTTTGATTAATGGCATATATATATAAAGTTCACAGAGCTTCTTCTCCACTACCCTAATCTAAAATTTATCGCTTCACCCATCTCCCACCATCTCCACCATCACCTCACTATTACATAGAAAATGCGTTTGAAAGTTAGTTATCAATAACAAGGGTAGCATGCTCTTTTTAAAAATAAGATGCAAAGAAAATCCTGCAAAGTTAGTATAAGTGAGTTAGCTAGTATTTGGCTAGAGTTAATTCTGTGAGAGCTTATGTGTCCAGAAGGGCAGGAAGATAAAGCAAATGTGTGGTCAAACATAAGGACACCATTCTATAACTTGCCTGACATAGAATTTTGGCTTCACTTCCAAAATCTCCCTCTTATGTAAAGTGGCCTAAAACCACAGAATGGTGTAGCACTTTTGAAGTAAAAGTTGTGCTACTAATTGTCTGTGGTATGAGCTTTATCATCTAACTAAAGTCATCATAACTTAATAAAACAGAAAAATAGGCTTTAAAGAAATACTAAAATACTAAAAAATGTAAATATAGTTTCACAAATAACTTCTGGTGTTTGAACAACTATTTACAAAAATAGCTCAATATATAATAAATTCTATTTGAATTTAAGAATAAAATATGAACCAATAAAACCACAGGTAAATATAGTGAATATTTAGCTCATCTTCAAATAGCAAAACCTAGTACAAAAATAAAGAAGGAAGGAGAGGATGAAAAAGCAAAGGAGGGGCTGGAGCGGTGGCTCATTGGTTACAGCGCTTGCCCGGTATACACAGGTACACGGGTTCAAACCCCAGCACCCACATACAAAACTAAGTGTCAGAGCAATGAAAGCCATGTGAAAAACTCAATAAAAAATTGATTCTATCTGTCTGTCTCTCTCTCTCTCTCTCACTGTCCTTCTCTCTTTAAAAAAGAAAAGAAAAAGAAAAGTAGGAGATAAATATGAAATATAAGATTTAATAATTACATAAAATTTTAAACTTCTGTACATTGAAAGATTTTGGGATACATGGGAAAATTATTTACTAGTATATAAAAATATTCATCTAAATCAACAAGTAAACTATAAGCAATCTAAAAGAAGTTCAGTCAAAATACAAGAATAGAAAATAATAGCAGCAACAAAAAGAGAATTTACAATGCTGATAAACATATGATAAACCAACTCACTATAGATAACTTAGGGCTGGAGCGGTGGCTCAGCAGCTTCGGCGCTTGCCTGGCAAGCACAAGGACCCAGGTTCAAACCCCAGCACCACGTACACAGCTAAGTGTTAGAGCAACTGAGGCCATGTGAAAAACTAAATAAAGTTGTTTCTCTCTTTCTCTGTCTCTCTCACTGTCCCTTTTTAAAATAAAAAAAAAGATTACTTAGAAAAGCATGACCTAGATGTTACCAATAAAATGTCAAAAGCCAAGATGTGTATTACTATTCAGTGCTGGAGAGGGTGCAGACAGTGGCCCCCCATTTCACAGTAATGAATTACTGTGAAATGAAGCAGAAAGGACCTCATGTAAGGGACCTGCCACTGGAGAAGAATGTGTGCTAACTGAAGTGAAGGGTAGCTTACTTCCAAGAGGAATGAGCAGAAAAGGGCTTGGGGTACGCTTGCTCAGTTTTTCTCAAAAAATCATCAATAACTGAAGCCATCCCCCAGTCCACATCTCCCTCAGAGAGGAGAATGAGACTGAAAGGTTAAGATGTCACAATTGAAGTGTTGCCTCTGCATGGAAAGAAGCATCATGAGTTGGGGAGAAGTCCCCTTCTCCAATGACAAACAGTACATTCTCTTCCCAGCCCCAACTGTTTACTTTTTCATATTACTTTTCTATTACTGAGTAACAAATTATCACAAATTTACCAGATTAGAACAATACCCAGTTATTATCTCACAGCTTCTGTTGGACAAGAATCTGGGCATAGCTCAACTGGGTGCTCTGTAAGGTGGCAGTCATGGTGTCTATCAGGGCTTGATTCTCATGTGGAGATTCAAATGGTGATAGATTCAAATAGTCACTCTTACTGTCATAATTCATTTCCTTGTTGCTGTAAGACAGAGGGTCTCAGCTTCTTGATGGTTATTGGTGGAAGCCACCCGAAACTCTTAGAGGCTGCCTGTAGCCCCTTGATATTTGACCCTTTTTGTCAGCCCTCTCATAACACAGCAGCTTCTTTTCCAAAGCCATCATGAGAGTGAAATATTGCTAAGATGGAGTTTGAAACGATGTAATCATGAGAGCAATGTCCCATCACCTTTGTAATATTCTATTGATTAGAAGCAAGTCAGAGGTCTTTCCTACTCAATGGTAGATCAAATAGAGTCTAAACATCAGGAGATGAAGAACATGAGGACCCTCTTAGACTTTGATGTCCACCACACTACTACAAAACATGGACCACTTTTACCCCAGATAAAAGGATGCAACTTTTCTTCACTCTTCTTAACCCATCGTATTTTATAATCTATAATTTGTAATACTCCAAGTATCATGTTTCTACATTAATCATGATTACCAGTTATAAAATGGCATATATCCAAACTGAAACTAGCTCATAAAAATAACCTTCTTAACTCACAAACACATGAAATAAAAGAATTTCACAATATAAGAAGGGTCTCAAGAAAAACTGAAACTAGAAGGTCAAATGGTACCAATACATTTTTCTCCATCTGTTATAAATATCTCTTTCTGTATTAGCTTCATTGTCACTTACTGTAGTAAAGTTCTTCAAGGAGTGTTAAACTGACTATTGATAATACTTGAGTTTTCCAACTGTAACTGAGAGATACCGACCCATTTTTTCTACTTCTATACTATATGAGGGACTTTTGCTTCCATGAGTACAGTAACTTACAAGAGGAAAAAAATAAGATTTTGATGATACCAACTTGAAAAACCAGATAGCTTGGGGATCTTTGAAATCAAACTGGATTACAGGACTTATATTTCAAAATAGGGGATGTTATGAATGATTAGATGAGGCCCTATAGCCACTTTTCCCCTGGAAGCATTGATTCTTAGCACAGAGGAAAGAGATTAACAATTTGGGCCTTCCTCAGGCAGATTTATTTCTAGGAAGCAGAGAAACCAGCAGAAAGTCTTAAAATTTTCAGAATTGGAAGATTAAAAATTAAATTTTTTATTGAGAAATTTATTTGTTGCACAATCATAAAAGTTTTTAACAAAATAACATCATATCAATATAGATTCCGAAGATTAGATTTACCCGAGGAGTGCCCCCCCAATTACCCACCCTTATCCCTCCCCTCCCCTTCCCAAAACATTTCTAAAAATATATTAGGTTGTATAACATTACAACTTATCCGGATTTAACATATGATAATAGACCTCCTTTCTCAATGGCCAGGGTCTAGTTCCAGCCTCCACAGATGAGTGAAGACATTCGACCCTTGGTTCTCTGGCTTATGCTGATTTCACTTAGCATAATTTCATCCATGGCCATCCATTTACCTTCAAAGGCTGCAATATCATTGTTTCTAATTGCTGTGTAAAATTCCATGGTATATATGTACCACAGTTTTTGGATCCATTCTTCCAGTGAGGGACATCTGGGTTGTTTCCATAATTCAGCTATTGTAAATTGAACTGCTATGAACATAGATATTGCTGTGTCAATGTAATGTGCTGATTCTAAATCCCCTGAAAAAATACCCAGGAAAGGAATAGCAGGATCATATGGTGGGCTCATCCCTAGTATTTTGAGGGTTTTCCATACTGCTTCCCAGAGGGCTGTACCAGTCTGCAGCTCCACCAACAGTGTGTTAGTGTCCCTATCTCACCACAGTCCCTCCAGCATCTATTATTGTTCATTTTCTTCATTTCTGCCATTCTGACTGGCGTGAAGGGATATCTTAATGTAGTTTTCATTTGAATTTCTCTGATTACTAGTGATTTAGAGCACTTTCTCATGTATTCATTGGCTTGATCAATGTCCTCTGTTGAGAAGTTTCTATTTAGCTCTTTGGCACATTTATTAATTGGGTTGTTTGTGTTTTTGTAGTTGAGATTTTTGAGGATTTTGTAGATTCTGAATATGAGGCCCCTGTCACAGGAATCACAGCCCATGATTCTCTGCATTTCCATAGGAAACCTCCTGACTCTTTTGATTGTTTCCTTGGCAGTACAAAAGCGTTTTAGCTTTATGGCATCCCATTCACTGATTTTTGACTTTACTTCCTTCACTTTAGGAGACATGTTGAGAAAGTCTTTGCCTACTCCCAAATGCTGAAGTGTTGGGCCTAATTTTCTTCCATCAGTTGCAAGGTAGCTGGTTTAATTCCTAGCTCCTTGATCCATTTTGATTTGATTCTCATGCAAGGAGAAAGATATGGGTCTAATTTCAACTTTCTGTAGTGGCAGTCCAGTTTGTACAGCACCATTTGGTGAAGAGGCTGTCTCTCCTCCATGTAATATTTTGCCCCCATTTGTCAAAAATCAGATGTTTAAAGATTTGAGGGTTTGTTTCAGGGTCTTCTATTCTATTCCATTGGTCTTCTTTCCTATCTTGATACCAGTACCATGCTGTCTTTGTTACTACAGCTCTATAGCATAATTTTAGATCTGGTATGGCAAAACCACCTGTTTCATCTTTCTTGCTTAGTAATGTTTTTAGCAATTCTAGGTTTCTTATTGTTCCAAATGAATTTGAGAATTGCTTTCTCTATGTCTGTAAAGAATGACATAGGTATCTTTATAGGGATAGCATTAAATCTATATAAGCTTTCGGTAGAATGGTCATTTTTATTATATTAATTCTGCCTAACCAAGAGAATGGGACATCTTCTTAGGTCATCTTGGATTTCATTCTTCAATGACCGATAATTTTTGTTGTAGAGATCTTTGATTTTCCTTGTAAGGTAAATTCCCAAGTATTTTATTTTTTTCGAAGATATTGTGAATGGGACTGATTTCCCGATTTCTTCATCAGTCCTATTATTATTAGTGTATAGGAAAGCTATTGATTTATGGGTGTTGATCTTGTATCCTGCCGCTTTGCTAAATCTGTTTATAAGTTGAAGCAGTTTACTGATAAGAGTTTTTTGGATCTTCCAGATATACCAAGATTTCAATGAGAAAAAGAAAGGGAAAGAATTAATCCAAACACATGAGCAACTATTTTTTAAGACAGCTGATAAATTCTGAAGCTTTACAGGAAAGAAGAAATGAAAACAAAATCTGAAAAATGGAGAAACACACTTATCAATTGTGACTAGAAGATAAGGTAGTTCAGGCACCAAGAAGGGAAGAACCTCAGGTAGTCACATTAGGCTAACAGCTCATGTTTCAGTCAGTTTCTTCATTTTTGTGACTAAAAGAACTGACAAGAACAAGTTTAGGAGGAAAATTCTATTTTGGGATTCATGGTTTCAGAGGTCTTAGTCCGTAGATGGCTAGCTCAATTTCAAGGGACTTGAAGTGAGGCCGGATATCATGATGGAAGCCATGGCTCCAGAAAGCAGAAAGAGATTCCATATCAGATACAAAATATAGACCCCCAAAGTGTATGTGTGTGTGTATATATATATATATTGGGATGCCCCCAATGACCCACCTTCTCTATCCACACCCTACTTGACTCAGTTGCTAATTAATCCCTATCAGGAAAGTAGCTCACTGATTAGGTTAAGGCTCTTATAAAACAAACATTTCACCTCAGACTTATTATTGCATTATCACAAATAAGATTTGGGGGAACAACTACCATTCAAACCATAACATCTGGAATCACTGAAAGAACTGTGTCCTACATACATGGATTAATCAGAGGTAGATAAATTCTTTCTAAAACTGCAACCACAATTCACTCAGGGACAGTTCCTGATCAGAATAAAGCAAACATCAAAATCCCTCAAGCTAGATATGAAAAAGAACAGTTTAATTGGAACCTCTAAAATTACTTCATACATAATGTCCAAAATTCAATCAAGACTCTTTAGGACCAAATTCCAAAAACCTACAGAAAAATTAGACAATTATTAAAAATCTACAGGTGATGTGGATATTGAAGTTAGCAGACAAGGACTTTAAAATGAGCTAATTAAAAGAATTAACATGTTCAAATTATAAAGAATATAGAGAAAGAAAAAGAGGAGAATTTCCTCAGATAATCTTAATTTAATAAACAAATGGAAGTCTTAAAACAGAAAAGAATATATTTGTCTTAGTCAGCTTTTTCATTGCTTTGACCAAAAAGAACTGATAAGAACAATTCTAGAAGGAAAACATTTATTTGGGAGCTTATGGTTTCAGAGGTTTCAGTTCAGGGAGTTAACGCCAATCCTTTGGGAATCAGCTGAGGCAGAACATCCTGGCAGAAATGCTTGGCAAAGTAAAATAAATGGAAACAAGGCACAGGAAAGATAGAGTTCACCTCCCACAATGATTAAATACACCTCAAAGTCACACCCCCAATGACTCACCTCTTCCAGCCACACCCTACTTGTATACAGTTAGTCCTTATCAGGGGATTAATGCAATGATTAGGTTTAGGTTCTCATAATATAATCACTTCACCTCTGAACTTCCTTGCATTCTTTCAGAAATAAGCTTTTGGGGGACCCCTAATCTAAACAATAATAATATTCAAAATTAATCACAGAAATGAATGATTTTAACAGATTAAACACAACAGAAGAAATAATTTGGAAATTAAACAAGATCAATAGGAAATATCTAAATTAAAGCATAGAGATAAAAATAAATAAAAAGAACAAAAAAGAATATGAGACATCAGGAAACGAGTGAAGAAATTTTACTTATATAAGAAGAATAAGTTACATAAGTTACACAAATTACATAAATTACATAGATTTAACTCACACAAATTATATAACTTTAACTTACATAAATTGCATAAGTTATATAAATTTAACTAATGAAAGATATGTAAGGAAGCAGAATGGGGCAGAACTACTTATACAAATAATAACCAAGAGTTACCCAGAACTGATAAAAAAGATATAAACCCACAGACCCAAGAAGATCTGTGAATGACATGTTAAATACAGACAAACATTTTGAAATATATTCTAACAAAAGTTATGAAAATCAAAGACAAACAAAATCTTAAGAGCTGCAAGAGAAAATTAACTTCAAAGAAGCAACAACAAAACTGAAGTTAAGGTCTTTTTGAGTCCCACTGGAAGGCACTCAGGACTCCACCCACAACACCACCAGTAGGACCCCTGTCTGGAGCAGCTCTGATCAGGACCAACCAACCAGGGGAGGGTCCCCACCTGGAGCAGCCCTGCCTACTGATGCCCACCGTTCCTTTTGGGGCCTGTTTGAATCCTGCAGGAAGGTAGGTTTCCATTTTGGTAGGTTCAAATTTGCAACCTTGAGCCTGAAACTGAAAGGTAGAGCAACACCAGGACCCAGACAAAAACAGCATCTGGAAGAAGGTGATCATCAAAGAGTTGGTGACTCATCTGACCATTTGACTTGCAAGGAAAAACCACTTGAAGAACTGCCTGCTTTCCCCTCAGGAAATCTCTATTAAGAGACACACAAGAAGCTATTCAAAATGAAGAATCAAACAAGGAGAGGTTCACCTCAAACCCAAAACTCCCCCAAAAAGAATGCATGGATAGGGGTCGAGATGAAAACCTTGAAAATATTATCAATGATCTGATTACTAAAAGGAACAATGAACTAAAAGAAGATATAATGAAGGGTCTAAGTGAGAAGACTGAAGAGATGAAAAACTCTATTATCAAAGAAATAGACATACTCAAAAAGGAAGTAACAGAGCTAAAATCTGCAGTCAATGACATGAGAGGAACCATGGAAGAATTTAATAATAGACTAACTTCTATAGAAAACAGAATCTCAGCTCTTGAAGAAAGAAGTTCTGACAATGAGGACAGGCTGAGCAAGCTAGAATGCGTGGATAACAAAAGAAAAAAGAAAAAAAATTCACCGAACATGAACAGAATTTTTTAAATGTCTGGGATGAAATGAAAAGAAACAATCTGAGACTGAGTGGCATACAGGAAGAAATGGAAACACAAACAAATGGGATAAGGAATATTCTCAAGGAAATTGCTTAAGAAAATTTTACCCATATAAAAAAAGTCATCTAGGAAGCTGATAGGACACCCATTAGGCCTAATCAAATGAAAAGCTCACCAAGACACATCATATTCAAAATGCACAAAAGGGAAATCAAGTTCAGAATATTGAAAGTGGCAAGGGAGAAATGCCAAATCACATTCAGAGCCAAACCAATCAGAATCACATCTGACTTTTCAGTTCAGATTCTGGAAGTGAAAAGACCTTGGAAGGAGATCTTTCGCTGCCTAAATGAACACAATATGCAGCCAAGAATACTATACCCAGTGAAACTCAGGTTCAAATTTGAGGGGGAAATAAGAACTTTTCATGGTAAGAACAAGCTTGCAGCATTCCTGAACAGAAAGCCAGCATTACAAAGAATTCTCAAGGATAAACTCCAGATACAAGTACAAGCTAATATTCCTCAAAACCCACAATCAGAGGAAATTCAATAAAGGTACAAGCTATCAACAGACAACTAAGACAGCACAGAATTTACTAATAAAACACAGTGAATATGAGCCACAACCACATAATAATTCTAATGCAAAATGGGAATGGTTTCAATGTACCAATCAAAAGACACAGACTAGCAGATTGGATCAAAAAACAAAATCCAACAATATGCTGCTTACAGGAAACCCACTTACAGCCAGTGACACCCACAGATGAAGGGTGAAAGGATGGAAAAAATCTACCAGGCATATGGCCCAAGAAAGCAAGCTGGAATTGCGATTCTTATTGTGACAAAGTGGATTTCAAACATAATGAATCAAAAGAGATAAAGGCCACTACATCATAGTAAAGGGAACAATACAACAGGAGAAAATAACCATAGTAAATATATACTCTCCAAACACCAATGCTCCCAACTATGTGGAAAAAATACTCCAAGATATAAAACCACTTGTGGACCTCAACACAATAGTACTGGGACTAGCACTTTAACACTCCTTTATCACCAACAGACAGATCATCAAAGGAAAGGAACAATAAAGAAATCTCCAGTCTAAACAACACCATAAATCAAACAGACTTAACAGACATCTACAGAATCTACCCCAAATTGGCGGAGTATACCTTCTCAGCAGCATATGGATCCTTCTCCAAAATATATCATATTCTAGTTCACAAAGGAAATCTCAGCAAATATAAAAAGTAAATATTATTCCACGTATCCTATCAGACCATGATGCCATGACCCTAATAATTAACAGCAAAAACAATGGCACAAAACACACATATATGTGGAGATTGAATAACACCCTATTAAATGAAGAATGGATCCAAGAAGACATGAAAACAGTAATTAAGGAATTATTGGAAGAGAATGAGAATGAAGACACAACATATTGAAACCTCTGGGACAGCAATGAAAGCATTAAGGGGAAAATTTATTGCACTGAGTGTCCACATTAAGAATCAGGAGAGATCCCTAACAAATAAGCTTATGCCCCAACTCAAATACCTACAAAAGAAGAACAGTCTAATCTCAAAGCCAGCAGAAGATAAAAAATAATCAAGATCAAAGCTTTAATCAACAAAATTGAGAACAAAAAAAACAATAAAAATAATTGACGAAACAAAGAGCTGGTTCTTCGAAAAAATAAATAAAATTGACTGACTCCTAGCTAATCTAACTAAAAGAAGAAGAGAATCAACAAAACAAATCAAATCAACAAAATCACCAACGAAAACGAGGTGATCACCACTGACCCTCTTGAAATCAAACAGATTATCAGAACATATTTTGAAAAACTATACTCCTCTAAATCAGATAATCTGGATGACATGGAAAAAATTCTAGACACATACAACATCCGCAAATTGACACAGGATGAAATTGAAATCCTAAACAGCCCAATAGCAGGCACCAAAATCCATACAGCAATTAAAAGTTTTCCAAAGAAGAAAAGTCCAGGACCTGATGGATTCTCTGCAGAGTTTCACCACGCCTTTGAAGAAGAGCTAACACCTCTCCTTATGAAGCTATTCCAAGAAACTGAAAAAGAGGGAACTCTCCCAAACACTTTTTATGAAGCAACCATAACTCCGATACCAAAACCCAACAAAGACACATCAAAAAAAGAAAACTACAGACCAATATCCCTCATGAATATTGATGCAAAAATCCTTAATAAGGTTCTTGCAAACTGCATTCCAAAACACATCAAGAAAATAATTCATCATGATCAAGTGGGCTTCATTCCTGGTATCCAAGGCTGGTTCAACATACACAAATCAATACATGTAATTCATCACTTAAACAGAATTGAGGACAAAAACCATATGATCATCTCAATAGATGCAGAAAAGGCCTTTGATAAAATCCAGCACCCATTTATGCTGAAAACTCTAGAGAAAATAGGGATCAAAGGAATTTAACTTTGTAAAGGCCATATATGCCAAACCCTCAGCTAGTATAATACTAAATGGGGAAAGGCTGAAAGCATTTCTGCTGAACTCAGGAATAAGACAAGGCTGCCCACTTTTACCACTTTTATTCAATATAGTACTCAAAAATCTGTCTGGAGCAATCAGACACGATGAAGAAATCAAAGGGCTAAGAATAGGAAGAGAGGAAGTCAAACTATCCCTTTCTGCTGATGAAATGATCTTATATCTGGAAGATCCAAAAACTCCACCAGAAAATTGATAGAGTTTATTAACAGATTTGGCAAAGTAGCAGGCTACAAGATCAATTCCCATAAAACAATAGCTTTCTTATATGCCAACAATAATAGGGTAGAAATTAGAAAATTGTTCTCATTCACAATATCCTCTAAAAGAATAAAATACTTGGGAATTAATATAACAAGAGAAGTAAAAGACCTCTACAATGAAAATTATGGAACATTGAAAACAGAAAATGCAGAAGACCTGAGAAGATGGAAAAGTGTTCCATGCTCTTGGTTAGGCAGAATTAGTATAATTAAAATGGCCCTTCTGCCAAAAGCACTGTACAGATTCAATACAATCCCCATCAAGAGTCCAATATCATTCTTTCTAGATATAGAAAAAGCAATTCTCAAATTCATTTGGAACAATAAGAAACCCAGAATAGCCAAAACATTACTAAGCAA
>PVKS010047330.1:0-12863 GCA_004027875.1 Aplodontia rufa | reverse complement strand
ATTGAAGAATTAAATGTAAAACAAAATTAGAAAATTTCTACAAGACATCAGGTGAAAAATCTAGGTGTGACTTTTTAGATACATCAAAAACATACCACAAATGAGAAAAATTATAAATGGACTCCGTAAAATTTAAAACTTCTGCTCTTTGAAAGACAATGTTAAGAAAATGAAAGAAGCCAGAAACTTTGAGAAAATATTTGCAAAACATTTGATAAAAGTCTGGCATACCAAATAAGCAAAGGATTCTTAAAACTCAACAAAAAGAAAAGAAACAACTAGTTAAAAAATGGGCAAAAGATCCAGACAACTGAGAAAAGATGGCCAACATCTCACATCATCAGAGAACTGCAATTTAAAACAATAAGGAGATTCCATACATGTGTATATTCTAATACATTCTAGGCTACAATCAGTAGTTTTCAGAGGTTGAGGAAGGAGGAAGGAGGGGACTAACAGTCTGAAAACAGGAGACTTTTAGGGCAGTAAAACTCCTCTATATAACACTACAATAGAGGATACATGTTATAACTTTGTCAAACAAAATACAAAGAGCAAATCCGAATGGAAACTATAGACTTTAGATAATAATAATGTACCAATATTAGCTGTAACAAATGTACTCACAGTCTTTCTTATAAGACCTCAATGACAGTTAAAAACTTGGGAGTGTGGGGTATAAGGAAAATCTATATTTATACTCCATTTTTCTCTAGACTTAAAACTGCAAACAATTAAAAGTTCATTTTTGGACTGGAGCAGTGCCTTAGCAGTTATGGCGCTTGCCTTGTATGCACGAGTACATGAGTTCAAACCCTAGCACCACGTACACAGCAAAGTCTCAGAGCAACGAAGGCCACATGAAAAACTAAATAAAATTATTTCTCGCTTTTTCCCTCTCTCTTTCTCTTACTGTCCCCCTCTCTTTAAAAAAAAAAAAAAAGTTTATTTAAAAAAAATATGTAATGTGCTATTCCTTTGAAACTGAGATGTTATTATGTACTATGTTAAAAAAGTAATCAAGTTATTAAGAAGGATTTTACAATTGTCCTTAAAAAGGCCAACCTAACAAAATATGATAGCATATATAATACTAAAGTAAAAAGAAGTTACATCAAAGAACCAAAGAGAAAATTGAATATATAAGGCTAAAAATAATTTTCATGTTTAGTTTAAAAATTCTACATAATACTCAACTATAAAAACTTAATGGCAATGGGATACCATTTACAGCACCATTAGGTGTTGTGCAAAGTATATACATTACCTGCTTTCTTGCTCAATTTTACTTCCCTAAACACATGATTATCAATCTATGCTGAATATATTTGGTATCATAACTATTACATACAATATCCCCTAAAAAGAATTTTTTAACCCAACTCAGTGTGATTAAAAGTAATAGTAATAACAAATAATTACTATTCTTAAGCAGGTATAAACAAAACCAGAAAAATAATTGTGCTGTAAGTATTAGAAACACTCATGAGAAATTATGTACTCATATCAAATACAATTTCCTTTACAAACATTTTTTCTAATTTATTTCTGTCAGCTTCTCCCAACACATCCTAGTTTCTAGAACTTCTACCTGTTTCCATTGCACATGTATATATTTCCTATAGCATTTCTCAGTCTTTTTATAATTCATTTAAGAAAATCAGTCAAATAATAAAGAAGAAACTACTTTCTTCCCTACCAACAGATAAAGAAAGAAGAAACTACTTTCTTCCCCACCAACAGATAATGAATACTGTAAAGATAAAGAAAATATTTTAGTCCTTTTTCCATCTTTGGGGCTTTTCAGCTAGCAGTTCAATTATTCAGTAAATTTTTACAAAATGAATGCACATAATATCAAATTCAGATGGGTCTACCTAATCTTAGTAAACTGAATATTATGAAATTAATGCCTTTTAAAGGTTTCTGATGTCTTATCTTCCTTCTTGCATACCTAGTTATTCCAATATATGAAACCTCCTGCTTGATTTCATTGTTCACCAGTGACAGCCCAAGACTGTGGAAAGACAAGGTTATTTCGTGATCAGCCTGTTCCATTTCTTCTGCCTGCAGTGCTTTGGAAACCAAGGCAACATCATCAGTGAAAAGCAAAACCCTCTGGCGTCCATCTAGGAATGATACCCAGTGTATCTGGATGTTTGCATCATATGGAAACTGTCCACATTCATCCTGGGAAAAGAAAGATTTTCATTAAGTCCACAAAGGCGTTTCATTACTTAAGGTTGAATGAAGGATAGTAACTGAGAAAGACTAGAAGACTTTAATAAAAAGCAGGACCATAAGATAGAAACACTAACAACCAAACTTTATTAGATAGTTATAATCTATGTTAAAATGTACCATTTTTTTCAAACAACTACAAAGATTAAGACTGCTTAGCATTTTTTATATCTTAGTTTGAATTATCCAGATAGTGCTCAAAGGGCACTGAGTAGGAACAAGAGAATTGTTTGGTGGTATCAATGTCATAAGATGATTACTTATTTCCAAGCTGAAAACAGAATGATTCAGAAGTTTATTAGAAAAGTAATATCAGGCATAACTAACTTAGTCTATTTTTATGTTTTAGTAATTTATGACATAACAAATATTTATGTGAATCACACTGCCAAACAGTCAAACAATGGTGATCAATTGTAGTAAGTTTAATTATAGCCTTCTTGGCTGAAGATTTCATATAGTATCTAAAAGTATGAGGTTTGATTTGGTTAGTGTTTTAGGAAACTGAAATAATGTATTATTGCTAAATATACATTTAACAACAGCTCCTTTCAACAGGCAGTAAAAGTACATATTACAGACCTTTTCACTTTGTGCTTTGTTAAAAAAAAAACAAAACAATGATTTTACGAAAAGCATGTTTTGTTGTTGCTACTGCTTAAAATTATTATTTTTAAAATGTCATGTGGGGGCTGGAGCAGTGGCTCAGCTATTAAGGCACTTGCCTGGTATGCATAAGTACATGAGTTCAAACCCCAGCACCATGTATACAACAAGTCTCAGAGCAAGGAAAGCTGTATGAAAAACTAAATAAAATTGATTATATCTTTTTCTCTCACTGTCCCTCTCTCTTTAAAAATAAAATAAATAAAATGTCATGTAGTTAAATCAACCTGTCCAACTTTTTTCCTATAATATTAAGATTTTTAAAAATGCCTATTAAGAAGGTGAACTCTCTTTGCAAACCATGAAATTTGATATGCGTTTTAGTTCAATCTCAATTGTTATTCCAATATTCTCTGATTTTTTAATCTATTTTATCTGTTAAAACCCTAAAATAATGTTTAATTAACTTCTGGCATTTTAAGTTTTATATTTTGATGCAATGTTACTCATTGCATGAACATCTGTGGCAATCTCTCACTTTCTGTCATGAGAATCCGATGGTTGTACTTTAAATTATAGTTCATTAGAAATTAAAAGCAACAATTCTGCCATCATTTTCACTTCTGTTTACTTTTACTATCTCTTCATGTTTAGATTTCCTTGTTAGGTAAAGACAGATTTCTTTTAAGTAACATATAGTTAGATACAAATTGGGTTATTTAAGAGACGTGTTCTTAACTGTGTTGCCTAGGCAGGTCTTGAACTCCTGGCAAGTTATTCCCCTGCCTCAGCCTTCCAAGTACCTGAAGCCACCTGTGCTGGCCATCACAACTGCCATCAGTGTTATATACTTTTTATTTTATCTGAGTATTTTTGTGAATAGGATAATTACACACTTTTCATTTACTGAAATAACTGAAGGGATGCAAGTTTTAATGGGGAAAAGTATAACTGTGAAGCCAGAGCTGATTCTGAATCCCAACGAGCAGGCCTACAATCTTGTAAGAATAAATAATATTATATGAAAAGTATCAAGATATGATAGGTACTCAGTAAAACATCATCTGTCACTTATTACATACTTTCTTACATTTCTTTATAAAAGCAAATTTTTCTTTAATCTTCTATTTTGAAATCCCTTATTTTAGTTCTACAAATTGACAGCTTTTTTAAAAAGATAATCTTTAATCCATAATTTCTTTAATTAAGATTTAGGATTAAGGGTCAGAGTGGTGGTTCCATGATTACAGAGCTTGCCTGCATGTGCAAGAATGCGAGTTCAAACCCTAGTACCACATATACAACAAAATGCCAGAGCAAGAAAAGCCCGATGAAAAAATAAAATTCATTCTTTCTCTCTCTCACTGTCCTCTTTCAAAAACAAAGAAAAAAAAAAGATTAACAAAAAGATTTAGGATTGATATATATATGCATATAATATATTGTTCCCGCTCTCTTTTTGCTTTGTCATTTCTTTTTAATTACCCCTTGCTTTCTCCTAACTTCTTTTATCATATCTTTACAACTTAGTTGAGGATGCCAAGCACGTATTGTGAAATAGTTCTTCTGGTAAACAAATTTTCCAATGTCTGACCACCTTCTCAATCTATAAGATAATATTGTATCTTTCTGTAAACTTGGTTTTTTTTTTTTTTCATAAAACCCATTGATATTTTCCTGTTTTTCATATTTGGATGGGGACAGACCTGTTTAGACCTCATCTAAGTTTGTCAATAATGTACATGCTTTCTTTGGTTTCCCTTTTCAGGACACATAGACCTGGGCAGAACTCCCTTTTCACACCTACTTAATGGACAAAGAAATGGTCAATTTCCAGATCTATTTTCAATACCTCGCAGACTATCTGCTGAGATAGAATCATCTGCTTTTTCAATTGCCTGATTCTCTATCACAAAATGGAGGAGAAACTGAAATCTGTTTAGAAATTGAAATCTGTTTACAAACTGACACTTCCTTGGACTACTTCCTGGACCTGCCTCTGTACACAGACCTAGATATCCCCCTCCATAAGGTCTCTGCCACCTCTTCTCTGTCCGCACACTACTTTCTAGGAGTTGTAGCTGGGAAGCAGCATCAAATGTCAAGAAAGAGGAAACAATCTCAAATAGCACAGAGACTCCTGTTAGAGCTCCTGAACATCTGATCAGAGAGCAAAGAATATCAGGCAACTGAAACCTCTTTCTTCCACTTGTAAACTTGAGAATTTGTTATGAAAGTAAAGCACAAGCAAACTAATAGAGTGTCATCTAACTGTCATCATGACAGCCACTCTAAGAATTTCATAATATAGGAACTACCAACCTCATTTTTCAAAGATCAAATCTTTCTCTTTTATAGGCATCTCGGAGTATACAAAAAGATAATTCAGTCACCACTGCCCAATTACCACTTCAAAGTAAGCATCAAGGAAGCCCTTTTAAACAACTGGCATTATAGGGCAATGGAATATGACACTATATGAACCCTTTCATCATGAATATATCTATACAAAAACTGAATGATGTATCATGAATACAAGAGTAATTCCTACATCAACTAAGAGGCTAGCAGATGAATTCTTAGGGTCCTTCCAGAGTCTTAAATCCAAGAAATGACATATTTGTTTAGTATTTATCTATCTAAATATTATTTCAATAAATATTTCAAAATTTCTTATATGGTATAATTTATGCTATTAAACTACGATAATTAAAAAAATAGGGCCTTGTTTAAGAAAACACACCTGGGGGCTGGAGCGGTGGCTTGGTGGTTATGGTGCTTGCCCAGCATGAGCAAGTACACAGGTTTAAACCCCAGCACCCACATACACAACTAAGTGTCAGAGCAACAAAAGCCATGTGGAAAACACAATAAAATTTTATAAAAAAAAAAAAAAAGAAAACATACCTAAAAACCAATCCTAATATAAAAAAAACCCTCACAATTAACAGTGATATGGACATGTTTAAAATAAAGTTGTTTTTCACCAACCTTAAAATTCCTTCCTTTTAAAAAATCTAAAAAGGTATTTTGCTGTTCTTGGCTTGGAGAGGATGGAGCAAAATTACTTTTCGAATTGCATATAAATTATTTTGACTCATCTATAATAAAATATTCAGTATGAACTATTTGTAATCCAAAGTCCCAAAGTAACTTATTTTAAAAATGCTTCCAATTCACTTTTAGCTCAGAAGGGACCAAGGTGACCTGGTGAAATAGCTTGTACACTTCCCTCACCATCAGGAAAACATACAGCACCCATTCCCATCAAATGATACCTTTAACAGATCATGTTCCCCAAGATTTATTGCATATCTCCATGTAAGTTTTCTTGTACCAGTAGGATCTGCCCAGGCAAAAAGTCGAGCTTGTCTTGGCAGCAATTCTACTTCCTCCTGTGATCCACTAAAACACAATCAACAAAAGGAAAATCAGAATATCTTGGCCTCAAGAAACTGAGATCTGTAGTTTATTGAGAAGGGAAATGGCACAAAAGTACTATGACACTGCCTCAGTTAATAAAACACAATTCTACCAAAAAAATAAGTATCCAAAAATGTCCAATAAATGAAATACTTTTGAATCTTGAGGAAATGGAATATTGTGTTATATAGTATTCTTTCTAAAACTGCAGTGAATTCTAAATTAATCCAAGAAGAAACATAGCAATGGTATTAATATAAATAAATTGGTACATTAGTATCCACCTATCAAAATGGTTGTGAATTATAAATACTTTTAGTAGAAGGACTTCATTCAATGCTGAAGTTTAAATTTATATATATATATATATGTATATATATATATATATATATATATATTAATCAAATGCATACTTAGGAGGACTGGAGAGGTGGCTAGTGGTAGAGTGCTTGCCTGGCATGCGTGACGTCCCATGTTTAATTCCCAGCACCACATACATAAATAAATAAAGAAAAAATAAAAACCAGATGAAACACATCATATCTCTCTCCCTCTCTCTCTAAAAAAAATACATACTTAAGATACATTATTGATCTCATCATTAAAACAACAACAACAAAAAAGGTCCATACCATTTCTACTCAAAAGTGGACCAGCAGCATTTCTTGAAGACTTGGTGGAAATGCAGTCCTTCAGCTAACCTAAAACTTGAATCTTTTTTCTTTTTACATTTTTTTATTGGTGCATTAAAGTTGTACACTATGATAGGTTTTGTTGTTACATATTTATACATGCACACAATATAACAATATAATGAGGTCAATATCCCATTCGATTACTCCCCACTTCCTCCTCCTGTCTGATGCTACCTTTCTTCTGCTGATAGGCACAGAATATACTGGTTTTCCTGCCCCAGTCTTTCCTTACCTTTCCCCTTCTCTTTCTTCTACTCTACTAGACTTCCTTCAGATCCTATATTAATTTGTATTTGACTGGTTCTTTATGTAGTCTTATCCTTCTCTCTCCCTTTACTTTGTTTTACTCTAGCTTCCATAAATGAGAGAAAACATGACTTTTGAATTTCTGAGTTTGGCTAATTTCACTTACATGATATTCCCCATTTCCATCCATTTGCCAGCAAATGCCACAATTTCATTCTTTCTAATAGCTTAGTACAACTCCACTGTATGTATATATCACAATTTTTTAATCCATTCATCTAGTGATGGGCATCTGGGCTAATTCCATAATTTAGCTATTGTGAATTGTGCTGCTATCAAGACTGATATGGCTTTGTTGCTGTAGTATACTGAATTTAGGTCCTTTGGGAAGATCCCTGCAGTGGGATAGCTGGGTCATTTGGTGGTAAAAAACTAAATCTTAACTAAATTCTCGTGATATTTTAAAATTGATTGTTCAAGTTTAGGAAGTATTGGTTCATATAATACAAAAAAAACTTCCAGAGAAAAGAAATAAAAAATAATCTGACCAGGTTTTGATTCTACCTGTACTTGTAAATCTCTTACTAGATTCACACCATCAGAAATAAGAATAGAGAAATCTTCAAGATATTTACATAATTTATCTATGCATTTATGTATGCATGAATGCCTTTTATAAAACTGTTGTGTAACTTAAAGGCTTAAATCTATGTTATAGCATTGAATAATTATACATTATACAAATGACAACATAAAAGTAATAATAAAATTCCAAACACTCTATACAATAAATTCAATATCATTCTCTACTCATTGCCTTTCATTTAACCTTCTATTATCCCTAACGAAAAAAACTAGATACACATTTATAAGAGAAGGTCCACTAAGCATTACCAGATTACAAAGGAAAGGTAATACTTTAAACCGGTGTACAGTCCTTCATCTGCAATTCTGAAATTCAAAAGGCTCTAAAAGCCCAAAAACTTTTCTGTAAGTTTACTGTCAAGAGAATTTGGCAGCAGAACCTAATTTGAACTCATGTGAGACTATGAATAGCTTTTATCTATACCACTTGGGTGTGAATATTCATAATTTTTTTAAGAGAGAGAAGGAGAGTGACAGCAGAAAGAAAGAATCAATTTTATTTATTTTTTCATCTGGTCTTTCCTTCCCTGATACTTAGTTATGTTTGTGGTGCTGGGGTTTGAACCCGGGTCCTTGCACCTGCCAGGTAAGCATTCCAGCTGCTGACCCATGCTCCAGCCCAAATATTCGTAAGTTTTGCTGCACAAATATCAATGCATTTTATTTCAGAGTATCATCAGGGTATTAATAACAAATAAAACAGGCTCCATACGATCCTTCTAAAATCTGAAACCATTTGGGATCTGAAAGCTAAGTCTTTCTAAGACTGTGAGTCAATAAAAGCAAATTAGTTTCCACTAAGCCCCTTTCCATACCTCTGTTTATATGTGAGTATGTCCCATGGTGTGTGGTTTACTATCAGGGCAGGTGCAGATCCCTCATGGTAATCAGAAAAGGTTATGACAGTTGAATGTTCAGCAGTGTTCACATCCACCAAGATACCTCCGTTCTATTTTAGGGAAAAAAAGTATACATAATGAACTGTTTTAAGCTCACTTACATATGGAATCAGTTATGTAAACAGTTTTCTTGAGAAGTTTTTACTGAAAAGCAAACTAGTTCTGATTTCTTTCAGATATACGTATGGTGTTATATATCAATATAGTAGCACCTTCAAGTAAGTACTACTAGATTTATATAGCATGGTTGAATTAAACATTTTAAGGCAAATTTGTTTTAAAATAAAAGACATTTTATTTTAAAATATGAAAACTTACGAGATCTTCCAAGCTCAACAAAGTGCCATTATCCTGTCGGTTATAAAAGAATGGTTTGGAAGATCCTTCACAGCCCACCACTCTCACACAAAGTTTGCCTGACAAATTTTCAGGCCAAAATGGAAGGCACTGAAAACATAAAAATAAACATCAGTCTTAAAACAATACTGTAATATAAATAAGACATTGGCTAATGAAGTTTTCACCTCTGAATCTGATCTTGATTAAATGATTACTAAGTTTCTTAAAATATTTCCTCTACATCTCATATTGACTACTGACAATAAAATAACACATTCACCAAAAGAAATATTAATCCATCTGTATGTACTCATAATGACAATATGAGAAATCAAAGAGCCTGTTGAATAAATACATCTCAAATATCTTGAATATTTAATAATTATAATCCTTATAACATTTGTTTTTATGCATATACTATTTTACTTAATTAGTGCACTAAGATTTCTTTCAGAGCATCTTATCTGAGATAAACCAGAAAGACAACGGAAGACCACCACAGACCTGCTGGACATCCTGACGCCAACTTCCTAGTTATTTAAACTTAATCAACTCATGTAACAGGGGGATTTTCATTTCTAATGTTATACAAAAAATGTCCTTATGTTATAGAATACTGGATAAATTCTATTTCTGAATAAAAACACTACTGTTGCAGAACCCACATTAAAGACAAAAAGATAAGCACTTATTTATTGCCAAAACACACAGAGATCATTCTAAGAGCCTTGAAAATACCATGCCTTTGTGAACTCTAAAATTAATTTGTGTTGAGATTAGAATCCATCCTTCTGAGACTTTTGCTAAGTATTTTTAAAAATAACTTGAGCATATTTTTTGAGCTGTACTAAAAATGAGCTACGGCTATTCTGAAGGTATCCATCTACTTTGGCTGAAATATGGGTCAAAGGCAAGCACAAGTACTTATCTTTGCACTACCCTTTTCCCTTACTCTTTCCCTCATCATCTTAACCTCCTTAAACCTTTTTGGTTTTTTTCTTTTTCTTCTTTTTTTTTTTTTGAGAGAAGGACAATGAGAGAGACAGAGAGAATCAAATTTTTATTGAGTTTTTCACATGGCTTTCATTGCTTTGACACTTAGTTGTGTATGTTGGTGCTGAGGTTTGAACCCGTGTACTTGCACAATGCCAGGCAAGCATCGTAACCCCCAAGCCAGCCCTCCAGCCCCTTAACCTCCTTAAATCTTACTAAGCCTGCAAAGTTTAGTTCAAATCCCATCTCTTCCAAGAAACTTAACCTTTTGATCTAGCTCACCAGTGACTACCAAGTCAATTATTAATGACTTTATTCACCCTAGGAAAGTCTTAACCTGCTTCCTTTTTTGTAAAGTGAGAGAGTTAAAGAGTCCAGTTAGTCTTCAAGAAAATTCCAACCTACCTACTCAGAAATTCTACTATCTCCTATAACTTGCATATACTATCTTTCTCTCCATGTGTTAATTGATAAGCATCTTAGGTCCTGACAACAAGGTTATTATAGTTTACTGAGTATGGAGACATTATTTTGACAACTGAGACAATACACAGTACATTATCTTTACATATTTTTCACAGTACATAGCCATGTTTTATACTAGAATTAGAAAAAGACTGTTAAATGTATAGATTGAGCTATGGGTAAATATTAACAATATTATCTTTTTTTTAAAAAAAAGCATCTACAGTGTAAAAGGAAAAAATCTTTCAAAGCTGGCTGTCATATTTCAACATATAAATACGAAAGAGTGAACACACAAAAAGATATATATGATACTTATTGTCACATCAATAATGGCTTATGTATTGTACAAATACATAAAGGAAGACTTTTACCTCTGAAGAAGCAATATAGTTCCATTTATTAGTTGGCATTGAGCCATCAGGTGCAACTTCACCAACTTCTAGTTCCAATGATGACTTGTTTGCAATGGTACAAAAGGGAGTCAGAGTGACTATTCGTGAAAGATTAAAACTGCTCATTTTGATGCTTACACCAACCTGTGAGAAGGAAACAAGCTTATTTTCCACTATTTTATTCAATTTCTGAAATGTACACATACACTTCATTCACGCACAGATTTCTGCGAATATTTTATCATAAGAATTGTTAAATAAAGCAAATATCATAAGCTATTTAACATTACTGAGTATCTTCTCACTAAAAAGAAAAATTTTGTTTCTTGAGTTTGGTTCTAATAGAAACCAATGCAAGAACTTCAATCAGTAATTAATGACAATTTGCAACGACAGAGTTTTAAAGAATACTACACACTTTCAATCTTCCAAAAATAAATTGATTTGTAATTAGTGGAGATGCTCAAGTTCAGTGGCTTTGTTATCTGTCATCAACAAAATGAAAACTTTGTAGCAGTCATAAAACAGGTCAGTTGGTATTAATTATTCAAATTTTCAAAGTCATCAAGTTTAAGGGCTAAGCAATGCTTGGCAGGGAAGGTACATAATGAAGACTCCACCGCACAATCAATATTACTAAGCACTTCAGTGGATTCAACTCATTATATCAAACTTTGACAAATTCAAGTTCTGCTTTGGTAACAGTGATCATAGAAATTGGTAGAGACTGCTCTCCGTACAATACTTTGGATTCAAATTTGTGTACCCTTGAGGACCTAGCCTATAAACTGAATGGTGGAATAGGTGAATAGAGTCAGGGGTAAACATGCAAGCTGACTCTTACCAGGTATTCCATATTGTTTGCAGGACACTTCACACACCCATAACTTCCCACTGTATCCAGTGAGAAACTATTAGACCAGGCACTCGTTGAAATTTTTAACTGAACCTGTAACAGAAAACACATATCATCACCAAAAAAACCCTAAAGGATATTAATTTTATTTGATAGAAAGCTGGTAGACTGAAAGAAATATATAATCATGACCATACTATAAATGGGTAATAGAACCAATGAAAACGCCAGGAGATGATACAACAAAATCATACCTCTGACCTTCCTATTCACCTAAGCCACAAATATAAGTGAATTTAAGAGACCTTGAATTGTTTTCAAAAATATTGTAATGCAAAATGATATTTCCAGTATCAAACTGATTAGACAGAGTTAACAAAATTTTTAACAGTTTTAGCACTCTGAGAATTTGTCTTTAACATTATTCAGTGGGCATTAAATGAAAGGTACTGTGAGAGGAAGAGTGGACGATAAAAGGACACGGTTCCTGTCTTCAATGAGCAATTGGACCAAACAGGAAATACATGCTAATAATTATGACATAAGACTCAATGTGACAATAGCCATACGAAAGGCACAAAATACAATTCAGGTGAGAAAATTTACTTCTGACTCTAGAATTTAGAAAGTCTTATGGAAGGAGACCTACCTGTGCACCAGTGTTACTCTCACCCCTATCCACCCAAATAGATTATTAAAAAACCTGAGGATAACCAGAGGGCAGACACACAAACAGGTAATTATAATACCATGTGTTAATCAACACTCTGAAACAGCAGTTCTCAAAGTGGTCCTTGGACCAGCAGCATCAGCATCACTGAACAATCTGCTAGGGATGCAGATTCTCAGGCCCTACCTAAACTTACTGAATCAAACTCATTCTGGGGACAGAATTCAGAAAGTTGTTTTAAAAGCTCATTAGATGGGGACTGGAGCAGTGGCTCAGTGGTTATGGTGTTTCCCTGGCATGCATGAGGACCCAGGTTCAAACCCCAGCACCATGTACACAACAAAGTGTCAGAGCAATGAAAGCCACATGAAAAACTACATAAAATTGATT
>PVKS010047329.1:2500-12869 GCA_004027875.1 Aplodontia rufa | reverse complement strand
GGACTTGTTCTGAATTTCTGGCAGAGTCTGGCAGAGCATACTCAGTGGAGATTCTTTCCAGAATCTCTCTGAATGAGTCCTGGTGACTTTGGGGTCCCTGGTACAGAGGGGTCTTTCTCATCCATTTTCCATACTGGCAGTCCACCCTGGTTCTTCATTAAGCTTTAAGTTCACTTTGTAAAGGATTCAGCTCTGGTTTTGTCTTGATGGATAAAAAGACCGCTGTCATTTTAGCCTGATGTCCTGATGTCTTCTATGGCTAGAGTTTATTTTTCAGATATAATAAATGTGGGAAAAAGACTCTGTGTCTGGAGCAGGTTTGGAGACCACATTGGATATAACAGCAATATCCACAGTATCCTACAATATCTGTTGGATCCAGAGAGTATATTTTGAGGATGAAGCTTATTTTCTGTGCCATCTTGCAATTAAAGTGGAAAGTAATTATCTAGTTCCAAAATGTGTATGAACTAAAAATTACTGTAATATTTCCCCATAATACTAAGGGGGGGGTACCAGAAATACCCTTATTCCATTTATTTTTAACATCCCTTTCTCCTGACCAAAGATGATAGAATTTGTCATTTTGCAAAATACCATCAGATGCATTTTGAACCTCAGTGAATTTAAAGCCTAATTCTATGTGACATTTCTGGTGGTGCGTTATATTTTTGCAAAAATAAAATCCCTTTGATTAAAATTTCACACCTAGCTGAAGACCATGAAACACTGATTACCTGGTCCAGTCCTAGCCCAGCATTGCCAAAAGGTTTACAAACCTCAGTACAACTTGAGGGGAACTTGGCCTAGGCTTCAAGTTAGTGGAATCATTCAAAGCCCAAGGCATTTGCCAGGTGGCCTGTTCCCTGCCCCATGTCAGCAGCTCTAAATTAGGCACATGCTCTTTACACCAGCCATGAAAATGATTGGCTGATATAGTCGGAGCCCAAAGGAAATATGAGCAGACTGTCTGTGACTGAGGCCGAGGGTATATTAGAAGTTCAGCACTCCCCTTCTCCATCATTCTCCACGGATTCCAGGGAAGAAAGCAAAGCGTATTCTCTGAGAGCAGATGCTCGAGTTCCACTGACATTGAAAGACATGGAAAGAATTGAAAATGCCCAGATTTGCAAATGTTGGTGTTGTGAAATAGAGGCAGGGGCAATCTTCAGGCTAATGCTATTATAAAACTGTTTGTAAAGCCCGGGGCTTAAACATCTCTAGCTCCATAACCAGCTTCTGCTTTAAAAAGGACATTAGGTTCACATTTGCATCTTTGAGATAAAGATTTTATGTCAGAAGTTCAGCCCTCTGGACAGCATAAAATCATAAGAAATGTTGTCTGGGTTATGCCAGTTGCTTATGAATCTAGCATTTTGTCTCTGATGATAGTTTGTAGCCCTGGCCCCCGTGTGACTTTGCCCTCCAAAGGTTAGGGATATGTGTCTAAAGTACAACCCATAAGTTTAAACACTTCCCAAAATTGTTGATGTCTTCAACCTGTAACCTTGTGTATGCTGTCTACGTGCTGTATTAAGTAGCATTTTTCTCATGCTTATTTTGAACACTTGCTAGTTTCAAAGAGGTTCATTAGTTCTCTAATTACTAAAGTTGGTGAATAAGTCCCATGATCACCTCTTGTGATTAGACAGATTTTAGTCATGTGGAAGCCCAGACTCTGCGGGCAATTTGGGGCATGAACTGACTCTTAGCAAGACTAAACATTGGAAACCAGAGGGGGTCCAGGAACAATATCAGGAGGAGTTTTGGTTAGTCAGCTTTGCATCATTGTGGCCAACAAGAGCAACTTGGGGCTAGAGCCGTGGCTCAGAGGTTGAGGTGCTTGCCTGGCATGCATGAGGATGCAGGTTCAAATCCCAGCACCTCATACACAGTGAAGTGTTGGAGCAACAAAAACCACATGAAAAACTAAATAAAATTGATTCTCTCTCTCACTGTCCCTCTCTCTCCATATATATATATATACACATACATACATACATATGTGTGTGTATGTGTATTTTTTTAAAGAACAACTTAAAAGAGGAAAAGTTTATTTTCTCTCAGTTTCAGAGATATGAGTCCATGGTCAGCTGGCTCCATAGATTTGAGCCTAATGTAAGGAAGAACAACCTGCGGAAGGGTGACGGGGAGGAAACCTTCTTAGCTCATGGATGCTGGGAAGCTATGGAGGGGTGGGCTGGGGAAAAGATACACCCTTCCCTGGCATGCCCCCAATGACCTGTTTCCTTCCACTAGGTCCCACCTGCCAATAGTCCTTTTAACAATCAATCCATTTGATGGATTAATCCACTGATGAGACCAGCGTCTCCATAATCCGATCACTGCCTAACAGTCCCACCTCTGAACCCTACTGCTCTGGGGAGCATTTTGGGGGGAAATTTCAGATTCAATCATAACAGGGTTGAACTGAGGAAATAAGACTGGGTTTAGAGGAAAGAGGGTAGATGGGACCTCTACTGTAGCCCTAAAATCAAGAAAAATCATCTAATCACCTCAAGGTGGAATGGGAACTTTGTGAGACCTTTTGGAACTACTTAGAGATCCTTAAGAGAAATGATGAAAGTTGAGGGGAAAAATAATGAGGGGAAGAAATGGTTTGGAACCTTGAAAATAAAGTTTGCTGAGGATTAAAAAAATCTAGAATTGGAAGTCATTTGAAAGGCCATGGCAGAAGACTAGAGTAAATGGAAGGGGATCATTTAAAAACAGTTTGAAGATTGTGACCTAAGCAAGGACGAAACAAAAGAAACACAGACTAAAAGACATGAAATAGTGTGGACCAAGGGTCAAGCCTGGACCAACGGTGGAGATTAAGTGTTACGTGCTACAGCGAGGCACTGACAGGGCCCCTGTGAGTTAGGGACCCATTTGACCACCTGACAGATGTGTGGAGGTGTGACCCACACGAATCCCAGAAAGGAATAGAAGAAGCAAAAAACAGCAACTAATGACTTTAAAATTAGAAAAACTAAATTTGGGCTTATTATGCCCAAGAGGAATATAGCCTGATGCGCAATTTATGCAAATTGATAAAGCTGATTACACAAATTAGCCAAGGCTTTGGCTTGTTTTTTCCTCTGGTCAATAAGTCTCCTCCTAGCCCCCTTTTTTGAACTCAGTCTGTCACTATTGACATTTACAACAAACCCTCTCATTAGCTACAGTGGCCAATCACTTGAGAACACTGAACAGAAATAGTTTCTTACTTCAGGCTAGAGATACAGACCAGCCCTTGGGAGATGCTTTCATTCAGATAACCCTCACCTAAATACCACCCAAGTTTTGCTCAACAGAAGGAAGCATAGACTTATGAACTATTATTGATATGCATCTCAGCTAATCCTCAGTGCCATCCTGGGAAGAAGAGTCTGTGATCATTATTTAAATGTGAGAACACAATTTTAGTAGTATTAAGTAATCTTCTCAAGGTTGAAGTCAGAATACAGTGGAACCAGGACTCAAATCCAAGTTTGTACTCTTGTATCAAATAAGACTTTGAATCAGCCACTTCAACTCAAGAAATAGGGCACACATGCTTGCTGGTTGGAGTGCTGGCCCTGATACATGCAGCTTCAGGGAGTAAAAGTGCACTGCAGGTTGGGAAGGAAGGCTTCTGGTTGGGGGAGCGCTGTCATGATCAGGGACGTGGGCCACTAAGGGTACTGTGGCACATACTTTTCTTATAAATCATGACATGATTACATGAAAAAAATGTAAGTTTGTAATGCACAGTGCCCAATCCAGAGCACCCTGATGATATCATTAGCTATTAGGACATTCTTTATAATGTATTTTTCTTTTAAGAGAAAGGGACAGTTAGAGAGAAAGATAGAGTCAATGTTTTTAATTAGTTTTTCATGAGGCTTTCGTTGCTCCGAGACTTTGTTGTGTGCGTGGTGCTGGGGTTTGAACTCACATACTAGCACATGCTGGGCAAGCACCGTAACCACCGAGTCACTGCTCCAGCCCCTAGGACGTTCTTCACCATAGACAGAACCCATGCATTATTAACAAAATGTTCCTATAGTGAAGCTACTATTTACATAGTAATCCAATAACTTTGTACAACTCCATGTGCGGTTTTATTGCCAGCCCACCCTATAGTGGAGGAAATGGAGGCTCAGGCGAGTGACCTCAGCGCCAGTGCGGGGCACAGCAGGGTGGAGCAGGGGCTCCGCGCTCCATCAGTTCACGAAGGGCCACTGTGCTCAAGCACTCTGCCACCCACAGCACCTTCTGACCCCGGGTTGCTGCCCATTCTTCCCTGCTTTGCCAAGTTTCCACATGAATTTAAGCAACTACTGGAAAGCAATCTATTCTCCAGAAAGGGAAAGCCAAGTACAAACAAAATAGGAGCCACATGGCCAAGGATGGGGATTCTAACACACAGAAGCATGCACTCCAGGAGCCTTGAAGATCCCCAAATAGGACGCCCTGACCTCCCAGAGGCTCGCGTTAGTCAACTTTCTTCCTGTACATTTAGAGGATTTTCTTTGATGAGATATACCGTCTCCCATGAAGGGAAAAAGATAAAGTATCAAGAAAGGAAATCCTGTAAGGAAAGGGGAAAACAGCGCTGTCTGCATACGCCTGCTGTTTGGTTTTCTGGCATAATAAGACCTCTCCACGGCCAAAGGACAAAGCAATCGTCCCTCAGTGTGGTGGGACCAGTATGGCCACCAAGGTGCAGTTTTAATTTCTCCAGTTTGGTGGCATGTGACATTTGGTGAGGTCACTAGGGCAAGGGAAAAAGTTGAGAGGAAAAATAAAACACCCTGTGTTTTGGCAATAGATTTAAATAAAAATGAGCTTCTGTCTTGAAAGGTTTTCTTCACAAAGTGTTCTCAAGCCATCCACCTGGTAAACAGAAATCACATACTGCTTCTCACTGTGACTGTTCTCGCTAGCTAACAATTTGTCCAAAGAAACAATTCATGACATTTGGGACATATTTTTAAATCATAGGATACATGAGGAAATAGAAAACTGCTTAAGTGAAATAGAAAGAGAAATCACTGAAAAAAGATGCTGCTGCTGTATTCACAGAAGCAGAGAAAGAGCTCAAACGCGGGCCGAGCAAATGCTCGAGGAGACTGATCTTCATGCGAAGCGAGGAGAACTGAAATAAGATAAAGCAGGAACAAGTTACTCCGGCATAAAATTATAGCTTTGGAGAGAAAGCGAGACAGGAATTGTATGTGGATATTATCCGGACAATGCTTTTCCTTTCTGGTCAAGTATCGTGTGGGAATAATGTAGAACCAGATGACTGCGGTTACAGTAACTCTGAGATCTGAGAGAGTTCATAACAGAGAAAGATCTGAGGAGTCAGGTCTAATGACTCAGCAGCAAAATTGATGGCAAAAGAGGCCATCGGTTCCCTCAGACACTCACCTTAATCTTGGGTGGATGTAGGAAAGGACATAAATTCCAGGTATTACGAGTGAGTGGGTATCACGAAGGTGAAATAATTCCTTCACCCTCTCACTAAGTTTCCTAGTCTTCTCATCTCATTCACATTTATATAAAAGAGTTTGTCCCTTGAAACCTTAGAGGAAGGTGGTAGGCAAGGTCACCTGGATTTTCAGAGACGGCCCTTCTGAGCCGGATGGCTAGTGTGGCGTTTGGAGGCGTCTGCCTGTTAATGTGCTCTCTTCATACTGCCTACTGCTCGGCACTACACCACGGCGAAGGAAGCTGGCAACGACCCCTGCGATGCTACATCCAGCGGGCCATCTCACTCTGGATCCTCCTGGAACCCTCCTCGCAGTCAACAGTGTAGACCACTGGAAACCTGATGTTCTCATGACCACCCTCCTTAGTGGATGCAAATCTTCTTCCAAATTTAAATTCCAGAGTTGCTAAGGCTTGATTCTGGATCCGCGTCCTTCAGTTCTCTTCCCTTGGAATCTACTGATGCCCATGGCTTCTGTTAATCTCCGTTCACCTATGACTCGATAACTTGAGTCTTCAGCTCGGCTGTCTTACAGGGCTCATGGGGACATCTCGGGGCACTTAAACTAAGCATGTTGAACGCCAGATTCATGGCCTTTCTCCTGATCCTGGCCTTCCTCCCAGATTTCTCAGCTCTACCAATGACTTCCCCATCAGCACAGCTGCAGAGGCCATAAACGTGCCATTTACTCACATTAGTTTCTCTTTCTGACATGACGAGGGGCTTTGCCAGCTCTCTCTCCAAGGCCGCAACCTTCATCTCAACTCCCGCATCTCACCTGCACACCTTCCTAACCCATCCTCATGCTCCCATTGCTTCCCTCACATTCTCCCCTGCGCAGTCGGAGCTGCTCTGTGAACAGGACCTGGTATCCTTCCTTCAGGCCTTTCTCATTTCCCTGTGGATCAAAACGTCAGTTTCTAACATGGTCTAAACACAAAGGCCTGCAGGTTAGAGACTATGTCTACGAGTACAGCATCACCTTTACTGCACTGCTCTCAACCTCTGGCGTTTACACTCTGTCTCCTTTCAGTTCCTCCAAAAGTCCTTACCCCTGCCTGCCTCAGGGTCATTGCACACATCTGGGCTTTTTCTGCTGTTCATCCAGTGTCACATCATATCTCACTAAAGTGTTCTGGGACCTCTCAACCTGGGTTAAGGACTCCTTTTAGATTATCATCTAAGTCTCTCAACTTTTCCTTCCTAACATTTATCATGTATGTACTTATCATACATGCACACATATATCATATGAATTGAAAGCATTCAATAAAAAAATTGTTCATTCTAGTGAACATTGATGGGGACCCTCAGTCACCAGGCTACCTGAGGAGTAAGGAACGTAGGGCCTCTGCCGTGGTGGATGGATTTCCCTGACAGCCCAATGGATGACTTTTCTGAATCCTCATCCTTTACCATGTAACCTTATAACTCATCCCAGCAATAATTAGAGTTTATTCTCCGACCTTTTGCACCTGGAATGACCTTGAGGTTTTCTTTGACCAAGAAATGAAAGGGAGGAAGAAGTGACAATTCCGAGTGTCAGCCTCAAGAGCCTCTGCACGCTTCTTCCATTCCTTTGACTCCTGCATCTGCCCTGTACACAATCCCGATCTCCCTTGTCAGAGGAGGAGGAGCCCTGCATGGCAGATCTGAGCCTGCCTAACTGAGATCTCCTTAGGCCACTCAGCCACTAGCCAACCAGGATGAGCTCAGCAAAGCCTGGCCCAGATCAAGAGAACCACCCAGAGAACACACGGGCGCACAAAAAGCAATAAATGGTTATTCTAATCCCGACATTAGGGGCAATGTGTTCCTACTAATAGCTGACAGATCTGGTTACCAACTAAAGATTTCTCCAGAAGTACACTTTATCCAGGATAATACGTTAGAAGCCTCAAATACTGAATTATCAGAGAACAATCCAGTGCCTTCTCGTTTGCCCTTCCTTCTTCTCCCACAAGATAATGCATATATTTATGGAATGGTGAAGTCATCACTAAATGTAGTCCCTCTGAAAGAATTACAGGTGAAAGAATTACAGCTGGTGTAGTGGGCTCGGTGGTTACAGCGCTTGCCCAGCATGCATGAGTCCGCGAGTTCAAACCCCAGCACCACAATGAAGTCTCAGAGCAACGAAAGCCACATGAAAAAATAAATAAAACTGATTCATTCTTTCTTTCTCTTTCTCTCTCCCTCTCTCTCTCATTGTCCCTCTCTCTTAAAAAAAAAAAAAAAAAGAATTACTGGTAAAATCCATTCCATGTTTATGAGAAATTTCATCAGCAGAAGGCCTCAACAGGAAAGACATGTGTAGTCTCCTTGGTGATGTATCTGGGTATCTCCACAGGCCTGAGGCTCCACCTTTCCCTATGGGAGCTAATGTGTCGATTCTTCTTCTGTTGTTATTTGAGTATTGAGATCCATTAGGTGGAATCTGATTGTAAATCTGCCTCATGTTTCCCGTATCCTCAAATCTACAGAGAAATGGAGCAATCTCTAGGCAGAAAGCTTGGATACTGATGCAGTGAGTAATAGCAAAATACACCTAAAGGACAAGTATGGACTTAACCCTGACCAGGTTTTGGTAAGAGGCAGCAGACCTGAGGGAGCTCGCAGTGGGTTCTGTCTAAGGGTTTGAAGCGAGACTGATTCAAATGCTGCCTTTAATGTGCATGAGATCCCATTCCTATTGACTTGCCAGGTTGTTGGATTTCTCATTGGAGTAAATATCTCCATGCACATATATCAAAAGAGATGAATCAACCAATTACAGGTAGAACAAAAACTTGAGTATAAAAAAATAAAGCATCAATATTTAAAAGAAAATATGGAGAATTTAGTTAGAATGGCACATAAGCACATTATTTCTTAAGCAATTCAAAACTCATAAATCATAAAAGAAGAGCTCTGATGTGCCTTCGATGTGGTTTATTTCCCTATAGCTCATGTGTTGGCAACTTGGTCCCCAGGGTAAGGGTGCTTGGAGGGGTGTGGAACCGTCAAGAAGTAGGAGGTTTTGTGTCACTTGGGGCTGCCTTTGGAAGGGATTAAGGTAGTTCTCAGGGGACCCTGGGTTAGTTCTCATGAGAGATTGTTATACAAAGAACAAACCTGGCCCCACACAGGGCATTGGCTTCCTTTCTTTTGCTGTGCTTTCTCATTTCTGCACATATTCTTGAAAGTGTAATGCCATTCATCTCAAAGGCCATTACCCAAACTCAGCTGATGTTGGAATTATGCACTTGAACCTCCAGAATTGTGAGCTAAATAAACCTCTTTTGTTTATAAAATTATCCAGCCTCTAATGTTTTGCCATAGTAATGGAAAACTGCCTAATACAAGATTTGTACATTTGACTTTAATAAAATTTGAAGTTATGTTCAATAAAATCATCATATATAAAACATACAAAAGAAATCAATGTCACATGCACATGTACAGAACTACACAGAGAATCTACATATATAGGAAAGGATCAGTATTCAAAGTTTACAAAGAATTGGATACAAATCGATTTTTTTTAAAAAAGCCAAGCACACCAAGTAAAAAAATTGTGGAGAGAATAGTAATAGGAAATTTACAATAGAATAAATCTATATTGTTAACAAAAATAGGGGAGAATATTCAATTTCACTCAATGAAATATCCACTTTACTCATCTGTTGGCCAAATTTTTAAGTCTAGTGTTATCAGATGTTGAGTAGATTGTGGCAAACTACCACTGGGCATATAAATATATTTAACCACTTTGGAACATAGTCTAGCCATGACCAGCAAAATCTAGCAATTCCACTTCTAGGCATGTATTTATAGAGAAAGCATTACACATGTGTAGAACAAAAAGCCCACTGTATTATTGTTTTTAAAGCAGTAAGTAATCTAAGATGCCCACTTGTACAGTATAAGCTAATCAAGTTGGTACATATTTACATGTGTAGAGACTCTTATAATGAAGTACAAAATGACAATTAAAATAAGAGATTTTACATTATATCTCGGAATGTGGCTAAGTCTCTGAAAACATAATGTGGAGTAAAAAACATAAGTCCCAGGTTCATGCATATTTGAAATACTATATGATATGAAAAATATAGGCATGTATGTGAACATTAGTGTCCATGATTGTGGCTGTCTTTGAGATGTAAGAACATAATGTCAGAATACATAAAAAGACTTAATCGAATCTGATTTATTTTTTTCTTTTGTAAGGAGTGGACATATCTAAAGCAAAGACAATGGAATTGAAAGATGTTAGTTCTACATAGTGATACATTGGCATTTAATGTATTTTTGTGTGGTTTTTTGGTATTTAAATATTTAATTCTATGTACACCAATTCTATTACATTAAACAACAACTGTATACACAATATAATGCTAAATAGCAATAACAACAACAAAAGTATTTTTAAAAATAACCCAAGAAGGAGCTGGAGCGGTGGCTCAGCAGTTATAGCGCTTTCCCAGCATGCACAAGTACACAAGTTCAAACTCCAGCACCCACGTACACAGCTAAGTGTCAGAGCCATGAAAGCCATGTGAAAAACTCAATAAAAATTGATTCTCTCTGTCTCTCTCACACACACACTGTCCTTCTCTCGAAAGAAGGAAGGAAGGAAGGAAGGAAGGAAGGAAGGAAGGAAGGAAGGAAAGAAAGAAAGAAAGAAAGAAAGAAAGAAAGAAAGAAAACCCAAGGAGAGGCTGGAGCAGTGATTTAGCAATTGGAGTGCTGACCTGGCACTCACAAGGACCCGGGTTCAAACTCCAGCACTACATACACAAATAAGTGTCAGAGAAACAAAGGCCAGATGAAAAAAATAAAAAAGTTGACTCTCTCTCTTTCTCTTACTCTCTCCCTCTTCAAATAAATAAATAAATAAATAAATAA
>PVKS010047328.1:0-12885 GCA_004027875.1 Aplodontia rufa | reverse complement strand
GGGAGGGAGGGAAGCCATCACCCAGGATCCCATAAACACATGGGGGTGAAGGAGGGAGGGAAGTCACCACCCAGGATCCCATAAACACGAGGGAAGGGGAAGGGAGGGAAACCACCACCCAGGATCCCATAAACACATGGGGGCAAGAGGGAGGGAGGCTACCACCCAGGATCCCATAAACACATGGGGGGGAAGGGGGAGGGAAGTCCTTCACACCTTTGAGGGTGCTGTAGGCTGGGCAATGTGCAATACCCCACAACGGTGCTACACCCCAGCTCCATGCAGGACGTGGCTGCAGCTGCCCCCTGGCCAGAACCGACCCCAGCCTCCCCAGCCTGGGAGAGAAGCAGGACCCCGCTTCCTCTGGGACCTACTCTTCCAGGCAGCCCAGCTCAGCCCTGGAATTTCTGGGCCCACCTGTCTGGAGGCAGGAAGCCCATGGGCAGCTCCATCCTGCTGGGTGGAGGTCTCCTTTGGGGTCTGGAGAGGACTGAGCCCCTCACTGACCCCCAGCACCTTCACCTGGCAAGGTCCTACAGCCTGGAAACACAGCCCTGCCTTGCCCCGTGCAGTCAGGTCCCAGACGCAGTAGGAAGCTGGGGCTGTGCTCAGCAGCAGGAGGCACTGGGCTTTGTGGAAGCAGGGGGTCCTGGTGTGGGCCATCACCAGTATCTCACACCCCACTCTGCAGGTCAGGGGACTCAGCTGGACTTCATGCCTCCAAGTACAACTCTCACCACCTTCACCAGTGGCCAGGCCCCACCTCGGGCTCTTCCTACCTGTGCCACCTCTTCCAGGAAGCCTTGCGAGATGTTGTGGTTGGGATGTGAGTGTCCACCAAACTCCTGAGCTGACGGTGCTCCCCAGTGCAGCGGGGTTCAGTTGCAGGGCTCAGGAAGTGAGAGCCCACTCCTGGCTGAGTGGACTGTTGGGAGGTGTGGCCAGTTGGAGGAAGTGTCCCTGGGGGCGTGCCCTGCAGGGACTGTCTTGTCCCCAGCACCCCCACTTCCCTGCCATTAAGAGGTGAGCAGCTTCCCTCCACTCCATGCTTCCTACCATGACCTTCTGCCTCACCAAAGGTCCAGAATCGAGGACCAAGGACCAACCTCCAACCGCTAGGCACAGCAGACCCTTCCTCCTCCAAGTGGATTTTCTCAGGTGCTCTGTCACCGTGCTAGCAGAGAGGTACCTCCACCCACTTGCATGGCTCCCTCTCAAACCCAGACCACACAGTGTCATCCAGCCCATGGTGCCTGCCAGCCCTCCACACACACCTGGGCATCCCTCCAGGGCCTCCAGGCAGGCATGTGTGAACCTGGGCTTCCTGGAACTCACCCTCCTGGGTCCTCCACCTCTGCCTCCAGAGCAGCCCCATGCTCAGAACCCATGCATGAGGCCCCTGGCCTTTGCATACCCAGCACAGAGGGGAGCCATTTGTGTCTGGTGAGTGGACACTGTGCTAGGCCGGGATATTCCAGGAGTGGACAGACCTAGGCAAAGTGGGTGGCATGTCCCCGTTGAGTGATCTCAGGCCACATGGCCATCAGGCTCTCTGCTGTAGGTGCAGAGGTCCACCCACCTGCATGATCTAGAACCCCTGGGTGCCTCTCAAATACCTAGGGGTGACCCAGGCCTGGTGAGCACAGGGTACACTCCAAGAGGGCACCTGAGGTACTGGAGCTGGGCCCTTCACCATGGTGCATCTCTGGCTGTGGTCACACAGAGATTCCAGGGGAGGACAGATGGGCAGGTCCAGAGAGTCCTGCCTCTCCTGGGGAGGAAGAGCCCACTAGTGGAAGGGGCCAGTCTGAGCCAGGCTCTTGACCAAACACCAGCATATCCTCTGCCTGGCCTGGTCCCACACCAGGCGCCTTCTGGGAAATGGAGATGCCGTCTATTTCTGCTCTCTGACAACACGGCAGAGGCAGCCGCTGCCCCATCTGACACAGAGGCGGCTTTGTGGTCTGGCCACCAGCCCCCAGCCCCGCTGACAACAGCAGAGCAGGGGAGGGGCTCCTGGAAGACAGCACAGCCTTCTCTGAGGCCCTGCTCCCAAGCCAGCACCTCCCAGGACGCCCCGATGGCCCGCGGAGGCCCTGACCAGGGTGGGCATCCCAAGCCGCGGCCACAGCCTGTGAGGCTCTCCCTTCCTCAGGTGACAGTGCTGTTTCCAGGGGGCTCTTCAGGGCTTTCCCAGCTGCACGCTCACCCCAGACAGCAGCGCCCCAGCCCTCCTAGGAGAGTCCATGTCTCCTCCCTCAGGCTGAGATGAAGTGAACCTGTCAGATAATTCCAGAACTTGGAAGCACCCTGCAGATGGGCAGTCCCGAGGGATCCCGCTCTCTGCATATCAGGCCTGCCAGAAACCTCAAGGGGCCCCAGCAGAAGATGGCCAGCTGCACCCCTGTGTCACCGTCACCCTGCCAGGCTAGGTGGGTGGCAGCCCAGGCTAAGCCTCCTGAGATCTGAGGCTTCCCTGCCCTGACTGTCATTTGGCTGGTCCCTGAGCCACACCCGCAGGGTGCAGCTGTCCTTGGGCTGTGCCCCAGGGAAGCTCGGACCCGGCAGCCAGGAGATGTGCTCCCAAGAGGGCTTCCAGGGCTTCTTGCTCATCAGAGCAACACTGTACTGGCACTATCTGCAGACCCCTCCTCCTCTGGTCCTTCAGTCAGGTGTGACTGTGGATGGTCTCCCACTTCCACCATCAGGGCAATGGTGCCAGGGGTGTGACCCCATCCTACACCTATAATCCCAGAGTCTCAGGAAGCTGGGGTGGGAGGATCACAAGTTCAAAGCCAGCCTTAGCAAGACCTGAGCAACTCAGTGAAACCCTGTTTCCAAATAAAATGGGCTGAGGAAGTGGCTTAGCAGTAAAGTATCCCTGGGTTCAAACCCTGGTGTCAAAACAAGGCAAACAGACAGACTGGGTCTTCAGAAGGACCCAACAGCACCCCAGGCACAGGGAGCAGCACCCATTCTGGTCACCAAATCTGCCATGCCACAGCAAACCCAGACCAGGAGCCAGCACGCACCAGCAGGAGTCTGTTTGCAGTGCTGTGAACACATGAAGCATGTTCCCGATGTGTCCCTGAGTGACAGACCCTGTCGTGAGACACCAGGGACGTAAGGGTGGCCTCATTCAGCCAAGTGTCTGGAAGTCAGTCCTGCATAGGGCCAGCAGGCACACAGGTGCAGTCTGAGGAGGCCCTGGAGCTGCCCACCCCATGGCCAGCCCCAGCGTAGATGACCAGGGCTGCAGAGGGGTTTCCCCACACGCCTCACTCAGCGCCTAGCCCACCACGCTCCAATTTCCTTCACCCTGGCTCCATTCTGCCCTTCTTGGACTTTATGCAGAATGACCGGAAAGCCCAGCACTTGGCTCCCCCGGCCTGAGATGGCCGCAGCACAGCGGCGACCCCGGCCAGCCACCTCCACCATGTGCTGTGCGGGCCCATCACTGCCCAGCCAGCGCCCAGGGACACCTGAGCCTTGTGCGTTTTGACCTCCCTCAGCAAAGCTGCCTGGAGTGCTCCCTCGCACCTCTGCTGGACGCGTCTTTATTTCTCCTGGGCGAGTGCAGCAGCAGAGGCGCTGGACAGATGAGCGCTTCACTGGTGAAGAAGCAGGGGCCTTGCAGGACCGCCTGGCCCATCAGCCATGCTGGGACTCCACCGCTCCTCCAGGACCTTGAGCCGTCGCCTGCACCTCCTGGCTCCGGTGTTTCTACTGAAATTCAGTGTCTGTACCCTTTCAGACCTCATGAATCTCCGCGCCGGCCGCATTCAAGATGTCCTGACTGCTGAGCCCAGGGTGGTCTTCTTTGTTTTCACCCTGTCCGTTGCTTACTGCACCTCAGCCTTAACCCCAGCCATCCGGTGGGGGCGGTGCTGCTGGACCCTAGCACTTGTGTCTCAGATCCCCACCCCCAGTCCCCTCCACTGCCCCTCTGCCTGCATCCCGCCTGCCCCACAGCATTGGGTCCAGGCCCCAAACACCACCACCTCCAGCTTATTTTGGGTTTCATCTTGGGCTCTTCACATCTTCCACTTAAGGAGAACTAGTCTGACACAAGCAGTGACACCACTATCAGGCTGCACAGCTGTCCATCTCTGGCGTCCAGTGGTGGCCTGGCTGCACCAGCCATCCCGTGGGCTTCTCAGGCACAGCCAGCCCAGACAGCCTGCAGCCGTTGGAGGCCCTGGTCTTCCTCCCCATGCCCACCCCCCCTCTTCCCTTTCTGGGCCTCATCCCCAGAGGCCACCTAAGCCTGGAATGTGGAGGACAGTGTTCTTAGACCTTCACCAGGCACCACACAAGATTCCCGCCACCAGCTCTCTTCCACTGGGCCAAGCCCCTGGGCCAGCAAGAGGCAAGGCCTGCCTCATCCACAGCTGGGCTCTGGGAGTCTGAATGTTTTCCTGTTGGGAAATAGGCCTGGGGCTGCCCAGGGTCAGTGCACAGCTCTGGACAGGGCCTGGATCAGGAAGGCTCCAAGAAGGAGCATGACCCCCACTGTGTGGACAGTGGGGCTGACTGCTGAGCCACTGACCGCTCCCCGGGTCTCCGCCTGCACCCACAGCTCATGTGGGAAGTGGTCACAGGAAGGCCCAAACACAGAGCTGCCCCTTCTTCCCAGAGAGCACAGAAGGCAGAAGGAAGCATCTTGGGCATTGGCCTGCTGAGGCTCACAGGCACCCAGAGGGAAAGGGAGAGAGGGCCACTGGCCACGGCTTGGTCCTGCTGCCCAGTGAGACAAGATGCAGTCACCCAGCAAAGCCAGGTGATGGCCACTGGCCTCCAGCATCCAAGGAGGCTGGTGAGTCTGCTCCCATTCAAAGGAGCCCTAGGGACACCCAGGCTGGGGACAACCTCAGTGGTTAGCAGCAGCAGGGGCATTGGCATCTCGTTCCTGTTCAGGACACCAAATGTCACTGGACAACCAGTTGCAGCTCAAGCAGTAAAAACGCCCTCCCTCGAGCCAGTGTCCCCTTTCAGGGAGGCAGAGTGGGGTGTCCACACATTCGCTGCTAAAAGGGAGCTGGGCCAGGACCAGGTTAGGGTTAGGGTTAGGGTTAGCCTCCTGCCCGGGAGCATGAGCAGAACCCAGGAAAGAGGGACGAGCAGATGCAGGACAGGGCGGGGGGCACAGCCTAGGGAGGTGGCCTGGGGTTCCTAACAGGAGGAGGTGCCTGGTGTCATCACTCCTGGGCAGTAGCTCTCAGCCCACAGGGAGAGCAGTACGGCTAACCCCGGTGAGATGCTGAGCGGCGAGTCTGGCACCCTCTGCAGGTCCCATGCCACAGCCACGTTGCTGTGTGCAGACAGCAGTGTTTCAGATAGAAACGCATCAGAGGCACGCTGTCCACAAGCACAGCGGCACCAGTCAGTGGTGCAGAGTCGTTAGCAGTACAGATGCCCACGGCCCGGCCTGCATCCCTCAGGGAGAATATTACACAGCAAGGAAGAGCACACGCTGCAGCTGTGCACACCACGAAGTTGGGTCCTGCAGACACCTCGTTGCACGGAGAACGCCTAACACGAGGGCGCAAACGGCAGTTCCAGGCCCCTCCATTTATTAAAAACTGCTTTTTAAACAGGCAAGACTCTTCCATGGTCCTGGGCATTGTGACAACAGTAGCTTTACAAGGGGCACAAGGGAGGCTTGCAGGACCCTGGAAGTGTCCTGTCGACGGTTGCTGACTACCCGGATTAGGTCATCCATAGGCACCCAGTAGGGCCCACACACCACTCATGTCCTCCTCCGTGCAGACGATGTGCTCGGGAAACAGCATTAAAACTTCCCAAAAGCATAAAAACAACTGATTCATAGTGAAACCAGGGAAGGACCATTAAACGCCCCAGGAGAAGGAGCCAAGATCTTCGCTTGAATTCTCAGCAACGGCAGCAGCCAACACTGGTTTCACTTGCAGAACGCAACATTTGCCTCCGACCCACATGAGTCTTTTGTCCTGGCCGCACTGTGGAGCTTAGCAGAGGGATAAATCCCGGAGTGTCACCTCCTCACGGCTCTGGGTTGTGTTTGTCTCGGGGCAGAAGGGTAAAGAAATAGCTTGAATGAGGCTCCCGGAAAATCAGGATCTCAGCCACAGCTCCTGCCTGCACATGGGCACCATCCCCTCTGCCCCCCCCCCCCCCCCCCCCCCCCCCCCCCCCCCCCGTGGACAGGGGACGGAGCATGCCCGGCTTCAGCCCCTGCTTTCTGCACTGTCCTTTGCCCCTGGGCCACATGGGAGCCTCCTCTGAAGGTTTTCTGCTGGCCCGATTGTGGAGTGGGTGGGCAGCTGATGGCGTCCACTGAGACTCTCGGTGAATGTTCAGCCACAGCGCAGTGGTTGAAAGCCCCGTTGAGCTGCCATTTAGAAGGGAAGAATCGAACCTGAGCAAATGGACTGGACACTGTCAATGGGCATTTCTGGTCAGGGTAGGCCCAGGGGTCTCTGCCATCTAAGCTCTGGGGAGTGCCCTGTGAGCCAGTGTGGTGGGATGTGGGCCACATGAGAGCCAAGATGTGGGCCATCAACCGAGACAGGCAGACCCCCACCCCTGGTCTGAGCAAGCCCCAGGCTCACACGGGCTGGGGGCACACAGCACCCAGGCACCCTCAGAGACTTCTGCAGACCACCATGAAGCCCCACAGCGACTCAGACGGGTGTCTTCCTACCGCTGGGCACAGCCTCAGAAGATGGGTGTGGGAGTGCCAGGAGCCCACAGAGGAGGCCCTGTGAAGACCCCATTCCCCACCCCAGGGCACTCAGCAGGCATCTCAGCCCCAGCCAGCCTGACTCCAGCAAGAGACCCCCAGCACCACACCAGCCCAGCAGCCTTTGGAGGCGCTTAGCCTGGCCACCTGCTGGGATTGCCAGGGGAGCTTGGGCCTGGCCCCGCTGGTCTAGGTCTTAGAGCAGCCTGCATCTGCAAGAGGGAGCCACTGCCCTGGAGCCTCTGCAGCTGGCTCTGGGCCTGAGGGCCTAGGGGCCCTGTGGGAGAGAAGATCTGCCTGAGGCTGCCCACCACCACCCCGTGACATCCAGCACCTCCAGGACCTCGAGCCCCAGACCAGCATCACCCTCAGCACCCCACTTGCACCCCCCCATGGGTCCTGGTTGCCCCCCACCCAGCCAGGGCGACACCCACCTGAGCAGGGAGCAGCATGGCCATGCTTTCCCTCCTTGTGTACTTCCAGGCCTGGGTGGGCCGTGGCCGCATAGAGACCACCAGAACTCCAAGGGAGGACCCAGCCGCCTGTATCTGAAGGACCAAGTCACGACTCCAAGAATGCAGTGGGTCTTTTTCTGTTCAATCTGATGCTCAGAGGCACCAGAGCTGGCTTTGAGTCACAGTGACAGAGCCAGGCGGGCAGCTCAGGCAGAAGCCTCAGCAGAAGCTGCCTCCTCTCAGGCATACAAAGGGGACATGCTGTGCAGCTCTTGGTGTGACCCAGTGTGTCTGGTCTAGACACAGGCTCTCTGCCAGCCAGGAGCATCTTCATGATGGGGTGCTGTTGTTCTCCCATGGGGTCCAGTTTTCTTCCTCGAGTGGCTTGGTGGCATGCAGGAGATGAGGCCTGAGTTCCGGTTCAGGGTCAGCAACAGATACTCCGAGGCTGGGGGCTGAGGAGAGCTGATGTCCTCCCGGGGCCTTTGCTGAGGTATGGTCAGGGTGAGAGGAGCTGGGAGGCTTCTCCCGGAAGTGACGGGGCTGTTCCCCAACTGTGGAGCGGGGCCTCTGCACAGAGGCTGCTCCTGAGCTTCAGGGAGGCTCCTTCTCCCAGCCACGGGCCCAGCCCCACCTCCTGCCTGCACCCATCTGGGCAGGAGTCTTGGACGCCTATAGCTCTTCCAGACCTTCAGACACTGGGTACAGTGGCCTGCAGTGACTGGGCTTTTGCCAGGATACCGAGGGCCTGGGGTGGCCAGTCAGGCCCGGCCTGCCCTTCTCTCCCCTTATACATCTGCCTGGGAGCACAGCACAGGTTCTGCCTCTGGGGCCACCTTGGCCCCAGCTGGTGTCCCAGGGTGACCAGTGGCTCAAGAGCTCAGGTGCTAGGTCCTGTGAGGTCCGTGCAGAAGGCCCGCTGCTCTTGGGCCTCACACTACCCAGAGCCGGCAGCTCAGCTACCCACCTCCCCTCACCACAAGCCCAGAACGGGATGGGAAGCCTCTAATGAGGTCTGGCCTCTGCCCCTGTGGTCATCAGATGGACAGCCTTCTCTCAGGTTGGGGACGGCTCTTCCTAACAGATGTAAGGACTTCACTTTAGCTGCTCGGCTCAGAGCCTGGCCCTTGGTTACAGACCCGACAGCATGGGTGTGACACTGTGTGGCCACCCTGCATGACCAGGACAGGGTAGAGAGGGCATGGCCACTTAGGAGAGGGATGTGGGCTCAGCCAGCTCCACTCAGGAGGTGCCTCCAGCCCCACAGGGCCCCGCAGGGACACAGAGGACCTGGGGCCTCTTGTCCACAAAGAAAAGGGCACAGTCAGGGAAATGGTGAGCCCGGGAGCAGTCCTGGCTGGCTGGGGTTGACCAAGCTTCCACCCAGTCCAGAAGCTTCCATGGGCTCAGGGCGGGTGAGCTCAGCACAGGCCCTGTGACCTGTGGGTGTCCTGTCTCTGGCCCTAACCCAGACAGGCTGAAGGGGTGCTGATTGACAGATACAGCTCATGAATATTAACAATGCTCAGGGCTGAACAACACCTCCAAGTGAGTATCTCAAGTCAAAAGACAAGTGTCACCGTGGGCGAGGAAATATTTGTGACAGATTAAACACAGAAGATTAGCAGCACCCAGCACATATCAACTCCCCCTTGTCACCAAGGAAAAGATGAGGAGCTCAAAAGAAAAGGAGGAGAGGCACGGGAATGGCAGGCCATGTCTGAAAGACAGCTGCCCAGAAAGACAGCCCTCGCCAGTCCAGGAGGAAGCCCAGGAGACCGCGGGAAGCTGCAAACACCAGACTGACGTGTTCCCGGTCCCCAGGGGAGCACAAGGTGGACAGCTTGGAGAAGCGACCGGACACTGTGGCCAGGCTGTTCCCAATTGCACCTCCTGTCCCACAGGCTCCGCCACAGGAGCCCCATGCCCCCTGTGTTCCACAGTGTTGTGGTCATGCAGCTTGGAGGGACACAGAGAGCCCCCAGACCCACAAGGATGAAGACCCCCAGGGCATATGTCAAGGGTGTCAAATTAAAAACAAGTAGCTGCCAGTCGTCAGGACTGATGATACGAACGCTCAGAAGTAGCTTGCTCTCCACCATCCGCCGTGCGCACCGTGTGGGGCTGACTTGAATCAGACCCAACCTGAGCACGCAGGACTCTGGCACACTGTGTGTCAGAGGTCACGCTGCATGCTCTTGTCCTTAGCCCTAGGGGAGAGCACCAAAGCCCTGCTGGGGGCTCGGTTCTCTGTGAGGGGCTGTGCACGATGCTGCAGAGGCAGCCAGGACACAGCCACGAGGCTGCTGTGTGCACCCCTCACCTCGTGCAGCAGATCTGGGGGGCAGAGAGGTCTCCAGGTTCTGGCTGGAAACCTCACATGGCAGCAGCTGCATCTCCAGGAACCCCAGGCGCAGATCTATGGAATTTGCCGCCACCTGCCCGGGGTCCTCAGGAAGCTTTCGAAAAGGCCCACGGAGCCTTTTAGGTCTCATTTTCAAAATGTGAAAGACTCTGAAAGCTGGGGGGGGGGAGCTTGTCCTAGGTGGGACGGTGGCACCCTGGCCCCATAAGAACACAGGGCTGGTGGAGGTCTAGCAAGCTGGGTCCCCAAGATGCAGCCCTCTCTTGGCCAGGGCTCTCCCACGGCATTTCCCAAAGGCAGCAGAGGCCTCGGTGTGGCAACCCAGAGGCTGAGCCAGCCGGGGGGGCCTCCGAGTGGCCTCCGAGTGGTGAGCCAGTGAGGCAGATCTAGTGTGATTTCAGCTGAGACAGTGGTAAAAATCCCATCAGATCCATGCAAGAGAAGAGTCATCAGAGGCCCCAGGGGTGTGGTCCTGCTGCTCCCAGCTGCACAGCGGAGCCCAGGGGCCCTGCAGAGTCCATCCACCAGGAGGCCAGAGGTGCTCTGCCCACCCCGGCCCAGCCAGCACGGCCGGGAGGAGAGTCTCAGCAATGATCGTTTTCCTAAGCGAACAGGTCCCTGAGATTTGTCCACAGCCGTCACTACCTGTACCTACAACTTCTTCCATCCTCCCCAACAAAAACTCCCAAAACTGCCCAGCCCTGGCACCCACCACTCAACTGTCCTTATGAATGGGACTTCTCCAAGGACCTCTGAGTGGACTTAACCAGCACTTACCCTGACGCCTGACTTGTTCACTCAGCACAAAGTCTCAAGACTCTTCCATTTACAAGCATGTGTCAGAGTTTCCTTCCTGTTCAAGGCTGAATAATATTCCATTGTATGGGTACACCACCTGAGTCAGCCCATTCATCTGCTGGGAGACATTCAGGTTGAGTAACGCTGCTGTGAATGTGGGTGAGTCCCTGCTTCCAGTTCCTGAGAGTTCACACCCAGAAGTAGAATTCCTGGGTCATGTGTTAGCTCCATGTTTAACCTTTTGAGAAAATGTCAAGCTGTTTCCCCCTAGCAATGACAAGGGCTGCGATTGCCGGGCGTCCTCCCCTGCGGTTTGTCCACAGGTTTGGGGCGCAGCCATCCTGCTGGGGCTCCTTGGCCCTTTGTGTATCTTCTTTGGAGGAATGTCTGTCAAGTCCTTTCAAGTGGCAGACCGGGTTTTTTTGACTTGAATGTCCTGACTCACCTGGAGCCAGTGTAGGTCCCGCCTACCCCAGCCCCAGCAGGCCAGACATGTCACCCACCCAGGGCCACTATTGGGAACTTGGCTAAGGACTAGGGGGTGAGGGGTTCTCCCTGGGACCCTGCCCCCAGCCTCTCCGCCTGCCTACCTCCCCCCCCCCCGCCCCACCCCCCACCAGGTTTCCTGGCTTCTCAGTGACTGGTGGCAGGCGCGAGAACCTGCAGGCCGAGCTTTCTCACGGTTTGAGTTACAAACCCCAAGCGGGTTTAGTGATGGGATTAATTAAATGGATCAGAAATTGCCCTCTGTCTCTCCCCTTTTACCTTGCTTTCTGGCAAGCACCTACTTCAGAGCCATCAAGGGCTCCCCTCCCCTACTGGGACCAAGCGCTCTCAAAACTACTGAGCACCAATTAATTTGTCTCATTTACATGAAAAAGTGCAGAAGATGTCTTTTTACATAATTAACTATATTTTGCAAGTCATTAAAATTCTGCAGCCCTGCCCACAATAGCACCCTATTCACCACCAGAGATAAGTGCCTTGGGGGTGGGAAGGAGCCCCAGAGGAGCGGCCTGGCTCATGCATATTCATGAGAAGGGGCTGGCTGCCAGCTCCAGGAGCACGGAGTTGGTTCGGGCTGGACTGGCAGGGGGCAGGAGAGAGGCTTTGGGAGGGCCACTGCGGACCCCTCCATCCCCGGGCCAGGACAGAGCACAGCCCATCCTTGGCACCCAGGGTAGAGGACAGAGACCATGGGCTCAAGATAGAGGTGGTGGCCACCAGCATCTCTGCAGCCTCCAATCCCCCTCCATCCTCTACAGGCTGGCCTCAGAGTCCCGCCTCTGGTCTCCTCCCAGGTACTGCCCTTCCCAAAAGAGGTGCCCCAGCCCCTTCCTGTGAGGCCAGTGAGCTCATGTTGGGATGCTCTGGGGCTAGAGGGGATATGCACCCTCCCCTCTGGTCACCCAAAGGCTCCATCTCTTCACAGTACCCAGCCGAGCTGGGGGTTCCTGGCAAGGGGCCCACCCTCAGCCGGGCTGCTTCACTTCCCTGCGGGTGTCCTCTCCCCACGGGCTTCGCCATCTTCAGACAAGGGCAGTTGTGTCCAGGGTTCAGCGGACCGTAGCCCAGCCCTCCTGGAGCAGCAGCCCACAAAAGGACTCCTTTCCTCCGCACCCTGGCTCCAGCATTCTGGCTCCCACACCCTGGCTCCCGCCCTCTGGGAAGCTCCACTAGATGCTAGATCTGCAGAACCCCGCACCCCTGCACCCAGTGCCAAGCGCTCCTCCCTGCTCCACAGAGGGCAAATCAACCCCTTCCTTCCTTCAGTGAGGAGCCTAGGAGGCTTGAGGGAGAGTGGGGGAACCTGGGGATGAGGGCCCCTGCAGATGAGTACCATGGGGACCACAGGAGCAGCAGGCCTGAGGGAGGCCCCCCTGCTGCTCAGCCCTCTTCTCCCCAGGCCACGCTGCTGTGACAGCCCTGGAGTCTCATGGGTCTGAGTGGCCCCGATTCATGGTGACCCCAAACACTGGGCGAGATGGTGCTGGAGGAGAGTGGCCCACTCTGCTCCCACAGAGGAGCCAGCTGGGAAGGACTCTGCTAGCAAGGGCCAGAGTGAGAGAACCCCTCAACCCATCCCTCCTGCAGTCCCTGGGAAGGGTACCCAGGGTATCCTGTGACATCAGGACCAGGAGACCGAAGAGGCCTGTGACTGCAGGGCTACCCAAAGGTGGAAGGCAGCAGGCTGAGTGCTGGGTCACCAGCTCAGTAAGTGTTCTGGGGCAGGTGCCCCGCAGGGGTGGCCTGGCAGGGCCAGATTCTAGCACAACAGCCCTGGGGGCACTGGACAGCCCATAGCTAGAAGTCTCTGAGCAGCATGGGGGCAACCCCTGGGGGCAGATGCCAGCCCTTGACCCCAGGGACCTTCATCTCAGGTTCCTGTCACACCCACCCCAGACAGCTGGTTGGTAGGGACACTCGAATTAATTTAATTACATTGTCCTGCTCTGGAGGGAAAGGATCAAAACTCAGCCCAAGACCGAGACTGAGACCGTAAATGTGAAATCTCTCAGCAGGACAGACAAGAGTGACCAGGCACC
>PVKS010047327.1:0-12869 GCA_004027875.1 Aplodontia rufa | reverse complement strand
AACATTTTCCCAGAGGTCTAAGACTTCTGTGGAACAAGTCCCTATGATGAGAAAAAATTAAGAAGGGAAGGTGGGAGGAATATTGATTATTATGCGCCAAGCACCGTGCAGTATTGTTTTGTCCTCCTAGGAGATACAGGTGTTATCATCCCACTTTAAAGATGAAGCCCGGAGGTCAAATGTGTATCTATGGTAGAGGAGGGATTGGACTCCAGTCTTTTGAGACTTCAAGCTCTGTATCCTCAACTTCTGGAAGGGTGACTGGCACTTCCTGGGCTGCTGGCTCCTGCCTTCCTCCCCCTCATGTATCTGAGCCCAGGTAATTTCCCCTGGCCCTGGGGACGCTCCAACCCTGGAAAGAAGAAGGGTTTCCATGCCCAGGAAGTCAAAGGGGAATCAAGTTTCCTATTAAAAAGTAGGTCATTTCCTCCCATTTCAAGTCCCTAGGAAATGACAGCGAGGTGTCCTGAGGAACTTGTAAATCAATTTATAAGGGGTCAAGCAATAAAATACACACACAGTGGTTGGAATAAGCCATTTGTGGGAAAGATCCAAGAGATTGTGTTTAAATGTGTTTGTGAATAGATGGGACTGGATAGGATTTTGACAATAAGGGAGTTAAAGGCCCAATTATTTTAGGAGCAAGAGGACCACATTTTAAGAGAAGGAAATTGTCCATCCCTGGAAGCATGACACGTCTCAGGGACAAATGCTAGCCCTGCCTGACCATTGCAAGCCCAGGCAAGAAGAGAGCTGAGCTGGGAGGCTCACCAGGTGGTGCAGCTCCTGGTGCAGCTCAGGGGAGGGCGTGTATCAGGCTTAGCCCTTGCCCTGGGTCCTTGCTCACCAATTCTCTTCTGTATAATTTGGCTTGTTGGGTATTTGTTTTTCAACAGGGAGAGAACAAGTTGCTCTGGCCAGTAAGAATTTCCAGTAATCTTGAAAGTTGATTTTCTCATTCAGTTAATGAGAATGAATGAATAAGTTGGCTTTCTGGTTATAACTTGGCTTCTGCAGTAATTTGCCTTCAGGGAGGGAATGGGCTGATCTCCCCACTAGGGTGCTTCTCTCTGCCAGCTTTCTTTGTCTGTCAGTTACTGAATGGGCATCATGCATTACGTAGCAACCTCTTGTGTGTGCGCCTCCAGCCGCCTAGGGAAGAAGGATCCAGAATACTAGCAAAGTCAGGTCTCTGTGGGGTGAGAGAGCAGGTCCTGCAGATGAAGAAATTGTCAAGGCAATGAATGCCACCTCCCTGGGTCTCTCGGGGGAGATCTGGCCCTGAACCACTGTGCTGCAAGGGCCTTAACGCAGGGATCTGAAACCCTTCATGCTCCCAAGGAAAAGGTCAGGATCCCTTCACCCCAAGCAGGTTTTTCCGGTTCAGCTGAGGAGCACTCCTGTCTTGTTCCTATTGGCATGAGACAAAAAAGTTCACAGGTGTAAAACTCTGCCATGCTGCTCCTTCCTTCAAGATCCTGCAGCATTAAGTCCAAAACCCCTGAGCCAGACTACCCTTGTGGCAGGAAAACTAAAAAGATTATTGCTCTGCTATTTCTTCTAACTGAACCCTCTTCTAACTGAAAGGTGTATTATTAGTTGAAGCACCGATTATAATGCACATCCTATTTTAGACAGATTAAAATGTGGAACATATGGAGACTTAAAGTCACCAATTCTTTTTTTTTTTTTTTTTTTTTTTTTTGTACTGGGGATTGAATCCCAGGGCACTTGACCACTGAGCTACATCCCATCCCCAGTCCTTTTTATTTTTTGAGATAGGGTTGCATTAAGTTACTTAGGGCTTCACTAAATTGCTAGGCTGGCTTCTAACTTACACTCCTGCCTCGGCCTCCCAAGTTGCTGGGATTACATGTGTGCACCATCACACCTGGCTCACAATTCATTCTGGAGAAAAAGAAATTTTAGGAAAACAGCGTGAATAATAGTGTTATTTTTTAAATTGCTTTGTTTTGGGCTGGAGCAGTGGCTCAGTGGTTTCAGCGCCTGCCTCGAATGTGCAGGGACCTGGGGTTGAACCCTAGCACCACGTACACAATGAAGTATTGGAGCAATGAAAGTCAAATGAAAAACTAAATAAAGTTGATTCTCTCTCAAATAAATAAATTGCTTTCTTTTTTAGAAGCTCTAGCCTAATGTTCTAGGTCTAGATAAGTGAGAGTGAGCCAGAAAGAGAGAGAGAAAGAGAGAGAATGGTGCTCAGCATAAGGTAACAAGACCACGGATGTCCTTGGCAGGACAGGGGGCTGAGAGTGTCTCTTCTTGCAAGATGAGATCAAGTCAATCCAGGACTCCATGGAGTTTGTAAGCTAACAGAAGAGATAAATTAAGTGATTATATAATTATGATGCTGGTAAATGCTAAAACAAGAAGTATATGATAGCATGAGGATAGTCAACAGGGAAACTGGGAATCCCAGAAAGCTTTCAGGGCAAGTGTTGTCTGAGCAGAGCAAAGGAGAGATTCTAGCAGCACCGTAGGTGGAGAGGTGAGGGGAGAGGTTTCCTGCAGCAGCATGGCCAGAGTGCCCTGTGGAGACCCTTCATCCAACGCTGTCTGCTGGGAAGGGCATGAGAGCCAGGTGACTGATCCAGGACCTGAGTGCAGTGGGGAAAACAGATCAAATCCCAGGGAATGTGTTCACCTTCCAGAAACAGAGTAGAGAAGGAAGAACTGAGAAAAAGTCATGGAGATGTCTTCCAGGAAATGACCTTGGAAGTTCTGACCTGCTGAATCTGTTGGGGTCATTGCTGTGCTCCCACACCCTCAACAGTACCTGGCACTCTGTAAAAGCAAATCAATTATTTGCTGTGAATGAATAGCATCATCAAGCGAGGTGGTGCTGAGACATGCGTGGCGACTTCAAGGCAACCTGGGTTAACACCCACTAAACCGGAAGGTTTGCAGTTTACAGAAAACGTGGTGGAAGCATTTAAGGGTCATAGCTATAAACAACAGCTATTGAGTACAGTTGGTCTCGATAATCTTAAGGACTCTGCTGGCCGTGAATGTTCTCCATCTCAGTGGTCCAGGTTGGAGCCCAGATGCACTGCTGTTGGCATTCTTCATCCAAGCCAGGCTGTGCGGTTCTTGTGCCAGTTTGACTGTGCTGAGAATCTCAGAAGGCAGAGAATGGCCGTCCCTTTCCAGTGGCTGCCTTCCTTGTTTGGAGGTTAGGTCACCATGACCTCTGGTTGAGCCTGTTAAATGAGGGAAGAGGCACAGCCAACTCCAAGGCTACTGTTTAGGAAAATACTCTGATGCACTTTTGATAGAGAAAGATTCCATCTCCCTCCTCATCTTTTATTATCATTATTTTAAACATAAGAAAATGTTCAGTGCCTGAAATATAAAACACACAAAAAAAAAACTATTGAAAAATAAAAGTTGTCTATAATCCCACATGCCAGAACTAACTAATGTATTTATTTAGGTGTATTTCTTTTTGTTGGGGATTGAACCCAGGGCCTTGCATATGCTACATAGGTGCTCCAACCCTAAGCCTGAGCTACAGCCCCAGCTTAGATATACTTCTTGCAAACTTTTTTCTCTGCTGATATACTTGGTATGTGAATTTGGAGATATACATATATACATTGACACACGCACGAACTTACAAAAATGAGATTATATAGTACATATCAATTTGCAACTGATTCCGATGTTCCAAAATTCATTTTAAGCCTCTTTCTATGTTACTAGATATGCATACACATCACTACTGTAAATTCTGGCCTGACCTGGTATTGCAACCTGTAGACTTTCCATCTTCAGTTTCTTCCCACCCTGTGATCATATTAGTCCTCCTTGAAGCATAACCTTCACCATATCACTCTCTTGTTAACCCCTTCAAAGGTTTTCCACTCTCCATTTCCTACAGATAAGGTCCAAATTATTTCAATCAAAATTCATGACACTTCAACTTGATTTTCCTCTTTTGTCTCCCATTACTTTCCCACATGTACCTGATGCACTTGTAAAAGCCTGATGTTCCCCAGGGTCTTTGCGATACTTTCTGACCTCTGCTCAAGCTGTTCCCTTCTACCTGGAATGCCATTCCCACCCTACTCCCCAGCTGCTGGAATCCCATGCCACCTTCTAGGCTCCAATCAGTCACCACCTTCTTCAGAAAGCCTTGTTGCCTCCCAGCAAATGCACTAGGAACTAAGCCAATGTTTTCCTGTAAGGAAAAAAGGTAATTTTTCAGTCTTTGCAATTGCTTAAAATGTGCTTTGCTTCTCTGGATATGTGTATGCAGATATATGCATTCCTACACACATTATAGTAAATTGTTCAAAGAAAGATTTGTTACAGGGCAGAGTTAAATTTAGAACTTCATTCCCGCTAATGCTTTTTTCATTTACAAAAACTATTTATATATATCTACATATCCACAGATATGTGTATGTGTGTGTTTATGTATATAGTATATAAAAGTGTTCTTACAATTTATTTCCTGGAAGCTGACATTTCTAAGGTACCAGGTAGTCTTACAGTATGGATAGCTTTCATTTGACCATGACATTTTCTCAGGGACCTTGCAGGGAATAGGCACCTGAGTCAGGCCTTGCATATATCTTTTGGTCCAGAACCAGACTTTTTCTTGGTTGTATGCTATTAAATAGACACAGCTCTTAATACATTCACTGAGCTTACCTAATTCAGCTTGGGGACTGTGAGACTTGGCAACTGGATGAACATTTGCAGGTGTGTGCTGTTTTGGGACAATCACATAGTGAACCAACTCCATTTCCAAGGTTAGTTCTTCTAGCCAAGCACTGACATTCAAGGGCCAGATTCCCTTTTCTGCCTGAGAAATTAGATTTCCTCCACTTACGGATTCAACTGTAGGTGTGCCGCATTTCAAAGCCACAAATGTGGCAAGGAGGGAATTTTGCATGGAGTCTTTCATCCAAGAGAAGCTTAGAGTTCCCACAGTGCTCCTGTTAGGGGTTATCAGGATGAAAACACACAGTTCTCTCCTTCTGCCTGAAGTTGCCTTGCCAAATTGTTCGACTGACCTTCACCCGCTGCTGATCTGGTCAGTTCCCAGACCAAAGCAGAACCATCAGTGGTGGGCACACGGGATCATTCTGGGTTCCCCTGAGCTGTTGTTGTTGGTGACAGCATCATGAAGACTTCCTGGACTCTGGCTACTGTCACACTTAATGCTCTTTTCACTCTAAGTGAGCTCATCCACCCTCTGGCATTTAATGCCACCTATGTGATGACGACTCCCACACACACACTTCCACTCCAGGTCTGTCTTCTAAGCCCACGTAGCCAACCACTTACTTACCATCACCACCTGGATATCAGCCTTACAAGCTCTGTGTGCTTAAAATGAATTCATCAGCTGCTTCCTCCATTGGCCCCTCCCTGTCGGTTCCTAGCCAGAAGATTATAGCACCTGCCACCTAGATACTCAAGATTTCAGGGAGGGAGGTGTCATCTTCTCTAGGACACCTCCTTTTCCTCACACCTTCCCTGCACTCCATCCTACTGCGTGATTGGATACTCATTGAGTTCAGCCCATTCACTAATCTCCAGAGAAGGCTTCACTTCCATTCCTTGCTCTTCACTTTTACCACATACTGCACTCCAGGACATCGTAGGCTCTTTCCTAGACTGCTACAAAAGCCTTCTGACTGGTTCCCTCAAATTCATGGTTTTTGGGGGAGTATTAGCATTATACTTGCTCTGTTCAATTTGTGTAACAGCCAAGTCTACAGTCTGCCACAGAACATCACCAGGAAACTCTGGTTCTCAGCCCCAAGTTTGGAAAGCTGGGTTTGCATGCTCCAATTCAGCAAGCCTAGTGGCTGGTTCTGCTAGAATGATTCCCTATTTAGCCTCTCCAAGAAAGGTCTTGCAAGTAGACTTCCTAGGAGGAATTTTCTCAATATTCTAATATCTACTCATCCTGTAACCTATCAGTGGGCTTGGAGTGGGAATGATGCAGGCATCTGGGATACTGAGATTGAACATGCTGACTAAAGGTGGAAGGAGTTTTGACAGGCACTGGAATCGTGCTGGCCTACAGATTCACCCTGCATTGTCCCCAGTGCTGTGATCTGCCACCATACCTCATTCTAAACCCATTTCCGTAGCTCCCTCTTTTTCTCCTTCACCCTTTACTACACCTCTTCCTTCCGTCTTCCACCCTATCTTTCTTTTACTGTTTTCTTTTTTTCTTAAAGAGAAAGAGAAAGAGAGAATTAATTTTACTTTTTCATCTGGTTTTTGTTTTTCCTCCATTTAGTTGTGTATGTGGTGCTGGGGTTGGAATCTGAGTTTTTGGGCATGCCAGGCAAGTGCTCTACCGCCGAGTCTCCTCTCCAATCCTGTTCTTTTACTATTTTATGATGTATAGCTGATATACAAAAGCAAAACACTGCAAGTAACATGCAATTTGCTGAGTTGGGACATCTGCATATACTCATGTCCTCCACATCTATTTTTGCTGTTCTTTAATGTATTTTACAAAGAGCAGCCAGAGAAGATTTTCAAAAACACAAATCCAATGATGTTGCTCTCCTATTAAATACTACGAATAGTTTCCTGTTTCTTTTATTAAAAAATTGAAATCTTCACTGGGGCTAGAGCAGTGGCTCAGCAGTTACAGCACTTGCCTGGCATGTTTGAGTACATGGTTTCAAACCCCAGCACCCATGTACACAACTAAGCGTCAGAGCAACGAAAGCCATGTGAAAAACTCAATAAAAATTGATTATTTCTCTCTCTCTCTCACTGTCCTTCTCTCTTAAAAAAAAAAAAATTGAAATCTTCGCCAGGTACAGTGGCACACCCCTATGATCCCAGTGGCTCAGGAGGCTGAGGAAGTAGGATCACAAGTTCAAAACCAGCCTCAGCAACTTAGTGAGGCTCTAAGCAACTTAGCAAGAACTTGTCTCAAAATTTAAAAAAACAAAAACAGAAAACCAGGCTGGGGATGTTGCTCAGTGGTTAAGCCCTCCTGGGTTCAATCCCTGTTATCCTCCCACCCCCACCCGCGAAAATTCAAACCCTGTACCACAGTCGACTTTGCCTTGTGTGACCTGGACACACCTACCTCTCCAATATCACCCGGTGTCACCCTGCTGTTTCTCTGTCCTCTTGTGTGCTTGACACACGCGTTTTCTCTGGTTCATTAGACTCAGAGATGGACAGAACCCCTTCCTGTCACAGTGGTTGCTTCCTCTTGGTTTGGCTAATTTGCATTCATCTTTTAGGTTGCTGCTTAAATGTCTTTTCCACAGGAACACCTTCTGGAACCCTGTGGCAGGATCACACATGGCAGCACTACTTTTTCTTTCCTTCTTTTTTTTACAGATTCGATTTTATTTATTTTTTTCATCTGTTTTTTGTTTTTCCAACATTTAGTTGTGTATGTGGCACTGGGGTTCAAACCTGGTTTCTTGCACATGCCAGACAAGTGCTCTACCACTGAGCCACTGCTCCATCCCCCTTTGTAAGCTCCTGAAGTCAGAATCAGTATTTTCTTGTGCAGTGATGTCTTCTAGCCCAAAGCCTGGCATTTAGTAACTGTCCAATATATGTTGTTGAATGGATAAAAGATGTCCTAAATCTAGGTCTTTCTGATGTAGTAGAACACTTCAGTAATTTCTGTTGGTGTCATTCTAGCTTTGGATGACTCCAGCTTTTCTAGTTATTTGTCCATTGATCAATTTTACTTTTTCATAGAATGAACCATAAACATTTGTTCTATCCAGGGAGTGGACTGAGTACCGGGAATCCATGTTGAATTAGACTTTGATCGTGCTCAAAGGAGTTTACCAACCAAGAAGGATATAGCTCAAATTTGTAATTTTATGGGAAAATTGGACAACGGGAGGTTTGTGGATTTTCATAGAAGCAAGAATGTCTATATATATACTCAGTGAGATCATTTACCCAAGAATATAGACAGGGCGTCAGAGAAAGGGTTATGGGCTCTCTTGACTGTGCCACTCTGGCCATGGTCAGGTTAATTAGGGTCAGGGCACAGTCCAGGGTCAGGAGGGCTGTGCTGACTCACCCAGTGAGGAGAGCAACTGGGAATCAGGCCAGGTCAGGTTGCAGGCTGGGGTTCACGCACAGGAGAAGCAAATACAGAGCACCCTGGGTACTTAGATTTGGTGTGTCAAACACCTGGCTGCCTCCAGCAATTCTCTGGCTACCACAAGACCCTCTTGCAGCAGAAGCCTGTTTCCAGGCTCATGGTTTGATAGCAAGGGTGCACCGGGGACTCCAGGCAAAAGGTTGAGCAATCAGCCCTCTTCAAGAAGAGCTGGGTTTGCACCTGGCACCACTTGGAGACTTGAGACTCTGTGATTCTAAGCAAGTTAGGTCTTATGAGGTTCAGTTTCCTGTAGCAAAATGAGACAAGTGTTTCATTCATTGGGGAGATGAAATAATGTGGTTAGTGCTTCTCTAGAGTTGATATTCTTTAGTTGTCTGTTCAGTTTCTCCCATAATGCCTTAAGTGTGATCTTCCTTTGGTGGCCTTTTTCTTCCCTTTCTTTACCTCCTGGTCCTTTCATCCCCCCACCCTCACATACTTTCTCCTCTCTTGAGAACCACCAGTTGTAGTCTGATGAGTGCATTCATTATGTGCAGTGGCGGGAAACCTGGAACCTAGAAGTCACTCGATAAATATTTGAGAAATAAGTGGTCAGATGAATGGAGAGACAGAGGGAGAAATGAACTTTTAAAGGTTTCTACTGCTGGACTTGGTGGCAAATGCCTATATTCCCAGCAATTCAGCAGGCTGAGGCAGGAGGATTGTAAGTATTAGACCAGCCTCAGCAATTTAGTGAGACCTCGACTCAAAATAAAATATTAAAAAAAAGGACTGGGGATGCAGCTCAGTGGTAGGATACCTCTGTGTTCAGTCCCCAGGAACAATAGTAATAAAATTAAAAACAAAAATAAAAAAGACTTTTACTGAGGCTAGAGCGGTGGGTTGGCAGTTACAGCGCTTGCCTGGCATGTGCAAGGATATGGGTTCCGATCCCAGCACCACATATACAACAACGTGTTGGAGCAATGAAAGCCACAAGAAAAACTAAATGAAATTGATTCTCTCTCTCTCTTATTGTTCCTTTCTTAAAAAAAAAAAAGACTTCTATTGCCACTACCATAGTCATGACCAACACTGACATCATCATAGAGGAGTCTTTTAACTCAACTCCATGTCTGTCAGACACTGCTTTGGTTTCAAGTCACCTTGCCCAAGGTCATAACCCTTCCTGGGGTGATCTACCCTCAAGGAGTGATCACTCCCAGAGTGATGCCTGGTCATCTCCACTCGTCTCTGAAAACCATGGAAGTCCTTCTGCTTCCAGGGCCCTCTGGGTTCGGCTGAGGCTGGCTGGGAAACTGCCCTGGCCTTGCGTCCTCCCTCTGCTTCTTCTTCTTCTTTCCTTAAATGCTGAAAGCTAGGTGCTCCCTGATAAATACCCTGCACCCTCAACCCCATTGCAGAGTCTTTCTGGGTGATAAACCTGCAACATGTTGGCTGAAAGATCCAGGGGCCTTCAGGCACAGGTGGACAGAAAGCTAAGCTGGAGAGGATGCCTGCCCTCAAAGACTTACAACCTAGTAAGAAGATGCCCTAGGCAAATAAAGGCAGGCTCAATGCAGAAACTGCTGTTACACAGAGGATGCTAAAGAAAAAGGGTGAGGTGAGAGTTCACGGTTGGAGATGAGGACGCAGGGTCCAGGGAGGCCTCCCTGAGTGGAGGTGGATAAGCTGACATTATAGATGAGGAAGGAGACAGGGAGTGGGGGTACAGCCTGCCCAAGCAGAGGGGACCCCACTCAGTAGTTTAATGTGTTGGGGCAACTGAAAGGCAAGGGGTGGGATCTAATGCAGCAAAATATTAATACAGGAAAGAGCTTGATTCTGTGGACTCCTTCCTTTCTTTTCCTGAACCCTATCACTCTAAATCCTTTATCTTCCTGGTCTTGATGCTGCCTCTTGGAAGCCCAGAGTTCACTTGTGCTTTATTTCTGTTCAGATCTGCTACTTTCCTAACATCCACTTTTACCCTCCCAAACTAGTCTATTCTGTTCCTGTTTGGCTCCTTTGGACTTCTTTAATGATTTAAAAAAAAAAAAAAAAAAGACAGTGTGTGTCCCTCCGCAGACCATCTGGTTTCTACAGAACTTTGACGCAATAACTTGGTTGCAGGTGTGTGGAAGGATTATGCAGAGAGGAAACTGGAGGCAGAGCCCCAGCCAAGAGGAAAAAGGAAAGGTTTTGCTGAAATGCCAGGCCGAGGTGGTGAGGAACAGGAGCCAGGTCCTGGCAGGAGAGAGATGGACCAGAACCAGGAAGCAGGTCAAATCAGGGGCCCGGTTATTAGACTGCCGGAAAGTGCAGTATGAGGCCCAGTGAGCTGGAAGGTGGTTGATCTGTGGTTAAGGGACTTTTTATAGTCATGCCCTGGCTTCCCTTGAGAGCTGCAGCCAAAGCACAAGGCCTTGGGCAGGTGTGAGTAATGCAGAGAATGGTGGCACCTGGGAGCTGGGGAGGGTGGGGAGGGAGGGCACACAGCGGAAGGGAGCTTGCTGGAGCCAGGAACCACACCTGTCTACATCTTTTAAAGCTTTATCACCTTTGCAAGTTAAGCAGTTTCATTTCCACCGAGATTAGAAAGTAAGGGTGAGCAATTGGATAAATAATGCCTAATTTACTACTCCCTAAGGAAGTGTGAGAAAATCACCCTGAACTTCATCCAGCCCATCAAATATCTTGGTCATAATTGCCTTCTTTGTCTTTTTAGAGTTTAGATAGAGTGTTTTAGACTTTTAGAGTCTTTTAGAGCAATATATATATATATATATATATATATATATATATATTGCTATTTTGTAGACATGCTTTTGTGAGGATGTTTTAATGTTTTATCTTTCAAGCATTCAGATCAATGATCTTTTCTCAGTGTGGTATTTTCGGTACAGAGATCTCTCCTTCCCTTCTGCTGAAGGAGCCAAGCAAGGAGGCATCTGCCCATCCTCCTGCCAGCAGCACCCTTCGGCTTTCCTGTGGAATGCCACTTTCCCTAGGAGGCTTCCAACTCCGGGGCCTCTGTGGGACCACCTTTGGGCTTCCTGACTGTAGGTGTCCTTAGCACACTCTGCTGTAATCACTGCCTGCTGGTCTCTCTCTTCTTGTAAGACTACCTTGCAAACCCATTGATGGGCTGTGCAATCAAGGGCTGGCACTGGCATTTTTGGTTTTGTATTATGTATTTTGGGTTTTTTTCTATGTTGTATTTGAATATTAATAAAATCAGGTTTGCAGGGTTTGTCATGTAGCTCAGTGCCAGAGCTTGCCTAGCAAGCATTAGACTCTGGGTTCAATCCCACACAATACAAAATAACAGCAACAATAAAAATAATAATCATCATCATATTTACTATTTAACTTTGTCATGTTTTACTTAATCATTATACTAAGAATGAATGTTGTCTCGTGAAACTGTTGTTTCCATTGTGTGTGTGTGTGTGTGTGTGTGTGTGTGTGTATACCACGGTGAAGAATGCAGATATAGGCCCAGACATTTTGAAACATGTAGTGTGGAGGGGTTGGGGATTTAGCTCAGTGGCAGAGCACTTGCTTAGCACGTGCAAGGCTCCGAGTTCAGTCTTCAGCCCTGAAAAAAAAAAAAAAAAGAAAAATATAGTGTGGAGTACTGTTTTTTTTTTCCACATTTTTGAACTGTGACAGTAAGAAGACCACTTATACAGCAACGCAGTACAGCCAGGCCTCTGCATCTGTGATCTACATCTATGCATTTTTTTTCTTGTCATTATTCCCTAAACAGTATAGCATAACAGCTATTTACACAGCAGATACATTGTATTAAATATTAAATGTAATCTAGAGATGATTTGATATGGGGATATTAGGACATATGCAAATACTATGCCATTTTGTATTCAGGAACTTGAACATCTGTGGATTTTGATATCCCCCTGGGCTCCTAGAACCAGCTCCCATGGATTCCAAGGGACAATTATATGTATACAGACATACATGGGATTTTCAAAGCATATTTAATATATGATTTTAGTTTGATGTGATGTGACATAGATAGTATTAAATCATTTTAGACATGAGGAAATGGAGAGTGAATAATTAAGTGAGCTGTCAAAGTCACACAGCTCATATTATTGGAGCTTAGGACCTGAACAAAAGGATTATAACCTTGTACTCTTCCTCACTCACATAATTTTACAAATGTACACATAGAGAGCCAAAGTATGACAAGCTTTAAAAGCTTTAATAGCTAATCAGTATACTTGGAATTATTGTGATTTATTATATACAACAGTGTTTGAAATCTAATTGCACCACTGAGGTTTGAGGGGTCATATTCAGCAGGAGAATTTGGAATGCAATGCAGAGTTCAGCAAACAGTTCACTCATTGTAAGTCAAGTCTGTGTCCACCAAGTTAAAGCTTGTTATTTTGAATTTGACTCTATTATTGTATTTTATTTTATTTTTAAAGAGAGAGGGACAGGGGCTGGAGCAGTAGCTCAGCGGTTTTGGCGCTTGCCTGGCAAGCACGAGGACCCAGGTTCAAACCCCAGCACCACGTACACAACTAAGTGTTGGAGCAACTAAGGCCATGTAAAAAACTAAATAAAGTTGTTTCTCTCTTTCTCTGTCTCTCTCACTGTCCCTCTCTCTTAAAAAAAAATTTAAAAAGAGAGGGACAGTGAGAGAGATAATCAACTTTTTCTTTTTTCTTTTTTTATAAAGAGAGAGGGACAGTGAGAGACAGAGAAAGAGAGAAACAACTTTATTTAGTTTTTCACATGACCTTAGTTGCTC
>PVKS010047326.1:0-12868 GCA_004027875.1 Aplodontia rufa | reverse complement strand
TTTTCCATCTCCATCCATTTGGCTGCAAATGCCATGATATCGTTCTCTCTCATAGCAGAGTAGAATTCCATTGTATAAATGTACTACAGTTTTTTAATGCACTTGTCCAGTGAGGGTCATCCGGTTTGGTTGCATAGTTGAGCTATAGTAGATTGAGCTGCTATAAACATTGATGAAGCTGTGTCTCTGTAATAACGCTGATTCTAGCTATTTTGGGAAAATACCCAGGAGTGGGATAGCTGGGTCATAAGGTGGTTCCAGCCCTAATTTTTTGAGGAGTTTCCACTCTGCTTTCCAGAGTGGTGGAACCAGTTTACAGTTCCACCAACAGTGTGACAGTGTTCCTCTCTTCCCACAGCCCCTCCAGCATCTGCCATTGTTCATATTCTTCATTTTTTCCACTCTGACTGGACTGAGGTAGAATCTCAGGGAAGTTTTGATTAGCATTTCTCTGATTGCTAGTGATGTAGAACATTTTCTCATATATTTATTGGCTTTCTGGACTTCCTCTGTTGAGAATTATCTATTTAGCTCCCTAGTACATTTATTAATTGGACAATTTGTGTTTTAGGTATTCAATTTTTTGAGTTCTTTTTATGTTCTGGATATTAGCCCTCTGTCAGAGGTGCAGCAGACAAAATTTTCTCCCATTCTGTAGGTTCTCTCTTGACACTCTTGACTAATTGTTTAGCTGTTCAGAAGCTTTTTAGTTTAATGGCTTTCCATTCATTTATTCTTGACTTTAATGTTTGTGCTATGGGAGTCTTGTTAAGAAAAGCAGTGCTGACCCTTATGTTGTGTAGTGTTGATCCTACTTTTTCTTCAAGCAGTTGTAAAGTTTCTGGTTTGATTTCCAGATCCTTGAACCATTTCGATTTGATTTTTGTGCAGGGTGAGATGTAAGGATCCAATTTCAGTTGTCTGCATATAGCTGTCCAGTTTGTCCAGCACCATTTGTTGAATAGGCTGTCCTTCTTCCACACTATGCTTTTGCACCCTTTATCAAATATCACATGGTTAAATATTTGGGGGTTTGTCTTGGTATCTTCTATTCTGTTCCATTGGTCTTCAATTCTGTTTTGATACCAATACCATGCTGGTTTTGTTACTATAGCCCTATAGTATAATTTCAGGTCAGGAACTGTGACACCTCCTGCTTCCTCTTTCTTGCTTAGTAATGTTTTGGCTACTCTGGATCTTCTGTTGCTTTTTCTATATCTGTGAAGAATGTCATTGTAGTCCCCTACTTTAAAACCTGCAATAGTTCCCCAGTATTTGTGAGGAACACTGACAACTCCTTGGGGTTCCACATAATCCTCATGGGCTACCTCTCAGAATGTCCCATTTTCCTTAGACTTTTCCTTTATGTCCTCTTTTCCTCCCTTCTGTTCCATTGCCATAGTCTACAATCTTAAAACAAACTGTTTCAGGAATGTGACCTGAATGACTAGACCAATTAGCTTCAATTTCCTCCTACATCTAAACACTCTGTCTCTCCTGTAGATTTTTTCAAATGCCCTATCTTCCAGATAAGCTTCTCTGACATTCCTGTCCTTTCCCTGGCTAAAGACATGCACTTCTTTGTGTGCTCTGTCCTAGAAATTTCATCTGGACCTTTGTTAACACATCTGCCTACAAAGGCCTTTCATCCTAATTATTTGTGCACAAGTCTCATCTCTCTCACCCATGTAATTTCCTTGATGGCCAAAGTTACATTCTGTTTGCATCACCTGTAATGCTTTTTGAACATGGTCACCACTTAAAGAACATTTGCTGAAAGTACCAAATGAAAGAATGAGCCTGTCAGTAGTGTCAGCACATTGGCCAGAAGCACCCCTTTTGTCTTTTGGTTAACTTCATCAATCAGGCCTACCTTTGGGGTCTAGTTGAATAGATATTAATTGCTTGATCAGAAAGTCTGGAGTCTGGACGTGAATTCTGAAAGGACTTTGCACAAGTAGCTCAGTTTTTCTATGCATCAGTTTCCTCATCTGCCAACTACAAAGAAGGTAGATTTGCTCTGATGATTAAGAATGTATATATGAATAGTGCTTGGCACATGTTCAGCATTTAGAGGAAATTGTTAAATAAAATAGGGAAAAGAAATGAGTCAACTGATCATGCTCAATGAGTAAAATCTGTGTTAAAATAGGCAGAAAAAATGCATGGCTCTGCAAGCTATAAATCAAGAAATGTAGTCAGACCCACTAACTAAAGGCTCCATGTGAATTCAGATGGTATATGTCTGTTGCTGGTTTACTATGTTACTCTTCTGCTGTATTAGCTTTAGAGATCTGAGACCAGGCTAAAGAGGTCCTTTCATTCTAATATTGGCATCTCACGTCACCCTGTTGTCTTGAGTAAGATAACTGATAACTGTTCACTGATTGGACTTTCCTGAGACACTTGAACTGATTACAGAGAAATCATAGCCATAACTGGCTATGCTAATTTTCAAACCAACTGTGAAGCTATGTGTAAACAACTAACAAAATTGAGAATATTGCTCAATCAGTGAGAGCAAAGGACCTAAGTACAAGAATATTTTCATATGATAAGTCTAGCTTCCCCCCTCTAATCTACTCATTTCAGTTCTTTTATAGTATTTTAAAGGTTTAAAGGGGTCAATAACTAGACCCCTTGCTCACATTCATGGACTCTTTTAATGTATCTCTTATTTTCATAAATAAGCTCCTGTTAGATCTATCTCCTGGAAATATGCTTTAATGGAATAAACTCAAAATACTCAATTTCTTTTTGTACCTTCCACTTACAGCCTCCCCATGACATTTAGTTTTCTCCTATGTATTTAGTGCTGATATGTCTTAAATGTGCAAATATATTGACCTTCATTTGTAATTTTTTTTTCTGATGCAAACACAAAGGAGGAACACGAAATGCTCTAAAGGGTACATGAATTCCCTCATTCACAGTGCAGGGAATTCAGGTGGGGTTGGAGTGCACTAACAGCAGAAAGCCCACCCATTGATGTGGTGTGTGGCTGGTTTCCCTGGTAATAGTAAAAGCCTTGGGTGAACACATCAAAGCATCTCTTCCAGCGTTTATTCGGATGGCTTGATGCAAGTTCATTGGTATTGACAAAGCACATTTTTAATCTAAACTTTTATTTTGAAACAATTATAGATTTTCAGTCAGCTGAAAGAAATAATACAGAGACATCTCCTATACACTTCACCAAGCCTCCTCCCAATGGCAGCATCTCATGTAACTGTAATATATTGTCATGACCAGGAAACTGACATTGATACAACACAATTATCTGACACAGAATTCATCAGTTTTACATGTACTTTTGTATGTTTGAGTGTGTGCAGAGGTATGTATTTAGTTCTATGCAATTTTGTCACATGTAGATTTGTGTGATCACTACAACCAACAAGACATAGAACACTTTCACTGCCAAAGGATCTGTCATGCAACAGCTTTATTGCTACTGTCATGTACCTCTCAACTGACTATCTTCTTTCATCTGGCAATCATGTATCTGTTTTCCACTTCTATAGTTTTTGTATTTTAAGAATGATATATAAAATGAACCATTAAGCACACAGCCTTTCTTAGTAGACTTTATTCACTCAACATAATCCCCCTGAAAGCCAGTAAATTTCTTGAGTATGTCAACAGTTCCTTTCTTTTTATTGCTAAATAGTATTCTATGGTATGGTAATACCATAGCTTGTTTAACCATAAATACAACCTTGATTCAATGTAAATTTGTTAACAGCATAAGTACCATAGTAAATAATATTATTTGACAAGGAATTACACAAATGACCTTGTTTTTATTACAAGATCTCCTTGGTGGAATGAAAAATAAAGTCAATTTTTTGTATATTTTTGATTAAAGCCTACATGGGTGATCCAGCCAGCTAAATATTTCAGTCTGGACTATGTTAACTCTGAATTATCCAAATAATGATCTAAAAATTCTAAATTTAATTTAGCACACAGAGAGTGGCTCTGTGTGAAGTAAATGCTGGTAATTAAACAGAGTGATCATAATTATTAGAATTCAGCCTTCTGGCCCTTTTCTCCTTTGGAATTTACAGGGAGCTGATGAGAGTTCAAACACACTGTATTTTTGGCAAAGGACCCTCATGCTTTGTCTGCATTTTACAGCTTCCTTTGCACCTGGGAGCATCTAATTTAGGACTGTCTAGACAATCACCCCAGCTTTAAAGGTCTTTTCCTTTCTATTCACATAGACATTGAGTATGGAAGGTAATAAATAGATGATGTTGGCACCCTCTCATCCAAGATACTATTCAAATAAAAACAGGAACAAGAATGCTTTTGCTCTGTCCCACAAAATCGGTTTACTATAGAGCCCTAGACTTCTACAAACTGGTCAAGCTTCAAACCAAGAGGAAGCTCTTCTACCATCTGTACCTCTGCAACTATAGTAGCAGAATCAAACTTCTTGTTGAAGTTTATGAAATGATTATTAGTTGACCATTTTAGACACAAAAAAATGGCAATATCAAATGATTCAAACCAAGAGATTTACCAAGCAATTTGATGGTGGTATAGTTTTATTTCTCTGCTACAGTTGCTAGGCAACATCCATGTGAGCTCTAGCAATGACCCAGAATGCAGTTTCTGTAGGCCACACTTACCACTACAGGGAAATAATGCAACCAAACATGATCCTGGACATTTCTCATATGCTTGCCCTACGTGATTCCTCTAGGTCAGGAAGATCCCAAGGAGACATGTGCAGAGGAAGTTTATGTTGTTCCTCACATTCCTTTCTTTTAAGAAGTGAGAGACTTCTTTCAAGCTCTCCATAGATGTATAAGCCCACTTGTCCCCAGGATTTTTCAGTGGGTCCTGGCAGTGTTTTCTGTTCTTTAACTCTCCTAGGAGTACTCTTTGATAGTCAAAGGAAAATAAATGCACCAGGATGAATATAGATATTGTGTTTATGTGTCTGTGGGTACACACACATATATCTGATCTATCATATAAGATATAATTATATTATATATAATACATATTTTATGTACATTTTACATTATATATTGTCACATACCATGCATGTAGTTTATAATTTATTTGCTTCCTTATGTATTACTGTTATTGTATTTATTTTTCAATAAAATAAGATATATCCACTTAATAGTTTCTGCTAGCATTTTACTATTTCTACCATCACATTCAAGAGCTTTCTCCATCCCTCTGTTTATCCTATTTTCTCTACTGCTGATATATGTACATGAATTAACTTGGGGATCTGTAGTTCAAAGATTTTTTTCTGACTATAAACTGGAGCTTCAGAAACAAGAGAAGCTCCCAACTATGCCACCCACAATGGAGAACTTTGCCTGCAGTAGGCACTAGGTTAAATGTCATGGTACCAGTGGGGCTAAAATGTCAATCAATACTCAGTCTCTACTTAAGCAGATTACAATTCTGTCAAGGAATAAAACTACAAAACCAAGTGGAGAAAACCCCAGTGGGGAAATAAATAAAAGAATGTAAATTCAAATTCTAGGGGACATGGCTTAGGACCAGTACAACTGGAATAAGTTGCTTAACCTTCCCTATTTTCTCCCTTGAAAATCTGTTAATAGTAGCTTTGATCTTTCTTTTGTTTGTACTTAGCATTTAATGATATAAGTACTGAGAATTTTATATCCAGTAGAGTATGATTGGTAAACTGCCAGTGCAGGTCATTATACTTAGTGTGTATTCATTGTGTGCGCACATACTACCCCATTTCATGAGCAATCTCAATCTTTTAATATATTATTACTTTCCTCCTTGTAGATGAGCAAATTAGGCTAAAATGCACTAATGCCACCACTATCAGACTCCTGTAAAACAGCAAGTAAGTGGAGAACAAGAATTAAGTCCCAAACTTAAGGTGGATTTCTCCAGAGTTATCAGCAATTCCTCACTTACCAATTTCTTTCTTACTGATTTTTCATTTCCCAGGCCATCTTTCACACAATCCAATCTTTTTCTGCTTCAACTATTCAGATAAGACTGACTTGGTTAAAATCACCAATGACCTTTACCATGTTGTAAAGGTCAAGAAAGACTATTTTGTTGTCATTCTACCTGATACTTCAGTAGCATTAAACCCAGTTGACCATTTCCCCTGCCATCAATATGGCATATTCAGTTCCCTATCTCTGCCTTGTCTTATGCTCCACTTTACTCATTTGCTTTCACTACCCACTAGCTCTAGGGTCTTTGCTCCTCATTGAGAGCTCTAAATGAAGGTGCTCCTCACATCCCATTCTGGACCAACATCTGTTAGTCACTCCTTCTTGAGATATGCCTGGCTGGGGTCTGTGAACCTTCCGAATTAGACCAGCCAGAAACAAAGTTTGGTGAGGAAGGAACCTTTGCATATTAATTGTTAAATTCCTAGCATCTGGAAGAGTCTCAGGTGCACTCCATGTGCTCAATAAACATTTGTTGAAAGAAATGAGTTCGCTGACATGATTGTGAAAAAGCATGCTCCTGGGATGCACTTTTAAATGAGAATCTCAGTTTATCTGAGAAACAAAGCCTTGGCCTTGTGCCATGCAACCTTTCACCCATGTTTTTTCCCAACCTAATACCTTCTCTCCTTTCCCCTATCTTTAGTGTTCAGGGAAGCCTTTCCTGACACCCCTACCTCCTCCCAGCCTAAGTCCAATCTCCCTATTGAGACCTGTCATAGAATCTCCTCCTCTGTGTACCTTATGGCATTCTAATTTTACACATACTTATCTGTTTAATGAAGTGCTATCTCTCTTGCTAGCCTGCCTCAGGTCAGGTAGGCATGTTCTCATCATCTCTATTGAGGATTCAGAGTGGGTTCTTGATAAATATCAGTGAATAAAATGTTAATATCAATTAGCTGAAAAGAATGAAATGATGGGCTTTGCTGGTAAATGGATGGAAATGGAGAAAATCATGCTAAATGAAATTAGCCAAACTCAGTAACTCAAAGGTCAAATGTTTTCTCTCATTTGTGGAAGCTAGAGCAAAACAAAAGAAAGAGGGCAGGAAGGACAAGTTTATATAATGGATCAATCAAACACAGGTTAACAAATGAACCAGGGGAAGACTGGTTGAATGGGGGTGGGAGGGAGAGGGGGAGGGTAAAGGGGGACATAAACACTCTATGGAATACCTTGCACCTCTGAGATACTGAATAACTCCCATGCAGGCATTTAAAACTGGAAAAGTAAAAAACTATATACATATGTATATGTATACATATAAGGGAGAGATCAGTGGAGGAAAGAGCCTGGAGAGAAGGTGAAGGGAAGGTAAGGTGCTGGGAAAAGAATTGCACCAAAATATATTATTATAATGCGTGTGTGTATGAATGTGTGACAAGAAATTCCTTCTTATGTAAAACTATCTTGCACCAGTAAAAATACTAATTAGCTGGATTAATATTATATTAGTGCCAACAGAAATATATTCACAATAAGTATATCTACATTTTGTAAATTACATAATGAATAATTAAATGTCAAATCTCTCCTCTGAATTCTAAAATGCATATAATATATTTACATATATTATATGTTTCTGTATATAAATACATAGATCTCCCCATCTAGGTGCTTTACACCTCCCCATGGATGTCGAATGGGTTTCTCAATTTCAACGTTTCCCTAAAGCCAGCTTCTTGATATTTCCCCACCCAATCTTTTTCCTTTATTGACATTTTATTCACATAACTAAATGCTATTATAAACCCAGTTGCTCAGACAAAAGCCTTGGAGTCACATTTGATTCCTCCTTTCCCTTCACTAGTTCTCTGTCTTATATCCAATCAAACACTTAGTCTTGTTGCTTTTAGTTCTAAAACTGATTTTTAAACCCATCACTTCTCCATATCCACAGCTGCCGCCCACACCTACTCTATCAACAGTCAACTGAATGACTGCCATGGCCCAACATTCCCCTTGACCCATTTTTGCATGTGATTCTTCTACACCGTCATGGATTGGAAATGGATAGTGTCCCCCAAAGGTCCACATGCAAAAAACGTGGTCCCTAGGATGGCAACATTGGGAGGTGTTGTGGACCTTTAAGAGGTAGGGCCTAGTGGAAGTCCTTAAGTCATTGGGGACACAACTTCAAAGGGGACTGTAAGACCCCAATCTCTCTCCCCTGCTCAGTTCTAGATGTAAGCGGTTTTCACTGCCACACACTCCCACCACCTGATCTTGGAATGAAAGCCCCAGAAATAACATAAACCTCTCTTTACTTCATAAGTAGCCTGTGTCAGGCATGCCAATATAGTGATGCAAAGCTTACTAGCACATGCACAGAAGTAAAAACGTCAATCAGTTCATCTAAATTAAAGATCCGTCCCATTTCAAGTGCTTCCTGATGCAACACAATAAGTAATCTACCTTAGCTAAGCACTTCATGCCATTATTCCCTGCTCAGTAGGCTTCTATCTTCATTTTCCTCATGCTGTTCCCTCTGCTGGGAATGATGGTCCCATGTGCCCCCACCAGTTTGCCCACTTCACATATCTGGCTACCTATCTTTTGGTCCTCAGATTAAATAACACCTCAGAGCAGCCATCTCTAACATCATCTAAACAGATTTCACCTTCAGATATCTGTTATCACAGGAAAAATTAAATAGCATTTAGCACAATTAGAAATTACTAATTTACTATTGTTTACTATCTTGTTTCTAGATGAAAAGTCCAGTGCCACTCTTGCTCATCATTTCATCCTCAGCACCTAAAACAGTGCAGCACACAATAGATTCTCAACAAATGACTGTTTCATGAATGAGTGGAGCAGAGAAAACAAACTAGTATACTTCAAGCAGGTAGATGGCTGCCAGAGGCCTAAGGATGAAGGAAGGAACTGACTATTTAGGGGCAGCATGAAGAATTGGGGGTTTATGATAGAATTCTTCTGTATTCTGATTGTAGTGGTGGTGGTTACCTGCATTTATGTGTTTGTCAGAAGTCACAGAAATCTAGCCCCCAAAAGCTGAATTTTACTCTATGTAAATTTAAAAATAAATTAATAAAATTATTATAATTCCTAAACCCATGTTAACCCAAAACAAATGTCAGGTTCACAGGTTTCAAGCACTTGCCTTTTGCAGAGGGTTGGGGGTCAGTTAACTTCCTGCATTCATGGTCAACTACTGACTCAAATCATACTTCCCCATTTCTCATTTATCAGTTTAAAGAAAGGAAACAGGAAACAAAATAAAGATGTGAAAGATAAACACTATAAGAAAAGACACAGTGGTAAAATAATATTTAAAATCATCTTGTGATAAAATGTCAGCATTTCTTTGTGACATTTGGCTCTGTTTATATTGGATCACTCCAGTGGTGCAGTGGCTGTGGGTTGACTTCATAATGGTGCCTCCCACATAGACACCCACAACTGACCTCTGCTTTGTGCAGTTGATAATGACAAAATTTCATATATTATACTGGCAAAACCTCCCCCTTCCCTGGAGGGCTGTTACACACAGGGAATTATAGTTTCACAGTCGAACAATGTTTCTTTCTCAAAATGTATCCCGGTTGACTTTCATTAGAACAAAGTTATATGAGCTGATAAATTGCTGTCTTTTGCCAAAGTATTATTCATCATTGTATATTTGCCCAACATATGCCACTGATGAATCCCATCCTATCAAGAGGAAATAATGTTGCAGAGATATTAATAGATTCTTTAAATATAAGTTGTATTCTCTAAAGTAAGTACATGACATACAAATTTCATCTTGTGAACTTTCCCCCACCCATCCCCACTATAGACTTTCATCCATTAGAACATGTTGATGGATATACAATTTCAAAATGAAATATTTGGATATTTGACTCTGATTTGGAGAAAGGGAAATGGTGAGCTAATTTCCTCTTTTATCAAGCTGAATCATTGAGTTCACTCTGTTGCCACGCACGCATAAGTAATGCCATAGCAACCTTCTGGGTTTGCTCTTAAACACACAACAGTAGAACGATGCTATTAGGTGCACTTTTTAAATCCTTAGATTTTAATTTGTTTTCTTATCAGTTTCAATCTTATATAATATTTTACAGTACGGAAATCTTTTGGTTCTTTTTTGGGAGTCTTGTTGCTGACTTCCGCATACATTAATACCAGCACAATAGAAAGTCTTGGAAAGTTCTTAGAAAACTGTCCAATAGTTTTCATTTTTTTCTCAATCTCTAGCTCACATTTAAGTTATGCACACTGGATTGCATAGCCTGAATCTTCTCTAGGCTTCCCTTTGCAAGGATGCTAACTTTAAATGGGACTGAAATATAGGATTTCACATTCATAAAATATAAACATGTGGGTTTTTCATTTATATGTTGTCTTAGTCCCTTTTCTATTGCTATAACAAAATACTTGAGACAGAATAATTCATGAAAAACAGATTTCTTTGTCTCATTATTCAAGAGATGGGAAAGTTTAAGAGCATGGCACTGGCATCTACTCAGCAATTGGTGAGGGTCTTCTTTCAGCATCATAGCTTGGAGGGAGACACATGATGAGAGAGAGAAAGTGTGCTAGCAAATTTATCTTTCTATTTTTGTAAACTCACTAATGCCATCATGGGAGTTCAACCTCCAAATAGTATTAATACAGAATTTGGGGAATAAGTTTCTAACACATGAAACTTGGGGGGGACACATTCATACCAAAGCATCTATTTAAGTAAATTCAGTGAAAGTGTAATTACCACTTGGACTGGACTAGAAAGTGTGTCAGGTTCCAGAAAGAAATAAGAAAATATTTATTATCAAGGGGTTCAGAAAACATCTAACAGGCAGAGATAAGAGCATTGTAATTTCTACAAGCTCTTGTTGTAGAACATAACAGGCAGGTACTCTTGAATTCTGCTACTTTTGGGAATTAAAGTTGTTCACTCACAAAATATGCTGTAATATCTTTAGTTTAGGAAAAGTGCACCTAAACTGAGAATTTTTGATTCTTAACATTTTTATTATCATTGTGCATTTTCCCCACCAATGTGTACTCTTTTTTCTACTGAATGGCCAAAAATAAGGGCACCGACACTATAGAAACGCCTTTTACAAAATACCATCTCAGTCACTGCGGTCTAGTGTCTTTGGTGAACAGACCAAATGAAAAACTGCCTTGTTCTTGAAATGCCTGAAATGGGTTTCATTATTCCATTTTTAACTCTGTTATTCAGCTACCTCTGCAAATAATTCAATTAGATAAGAAAATAATATTTCTTATTTTAAAGAGAGGCAAAACATTTCACTGAAGTTTATGCTATCCCATCTACCCCTCCACAATCACATATTAATGTACTCGAAGCTAAGGGAGATTTGTTATAGCCATTTTTCACTTAAGCATCTAACTTAAAATTTGAAGGTTACATATCAGGTACCTTAGAAACTATCAACTTTCACAATGAATTGCAAATGGCATATTCTCCTGTCTGATCAGGCAGGGAATTGCACATTCTTAACACCTGAATTATTCTTACACAAAGTTTACCACAGCTAGCTTTGTTTTTAGAAGTGGGAGCAAAAGATTCAATTCCATAGGACCATCCTGATAGTAAATTTGCAATCAGAAGGCACTTTGTACTTCTTCATGAATCATACTTGATTTGTGTACTATACTGAAATGTTTTTTTGCAGTTTGTGTGACTTTCACAAATGGTCCCTTCATTTATTAGCTTCATTTGAGAAGCTAATAAAGAAACATACTTTCCATCAGTGATTCTCAAAGTGTGGTCCCCTGGGCGGAAGTGTCTGCCTCATTTGCACACTTGATAGAAACGCAAGTACTTGAACCCCACCCCAAGTCTACTGATGGGATATTCAGGATGTGGCCAGTAGTCAATTGTTTTTAACTAAGTCTCCATGGGCTTTTGATGCAGCTTATGTTTGAGAACCACTGTTTTATGGAATACTCAATTTACACATACATTTAAGTTGAGAAAGAGGTCTTTTTTCTCATGATGTTGTGTTTTTGTTATTGATGATGCTATTTGTTTGCTTGTTTTGTTACTCTTGGTATTCTGACAGAAGTAGTTGAACACATTTAGTATAAGGAAGTCTGCCTATCCTAATTTAGTTATGACAGAAAATTACATGGTACCATATAAACAAAAAAGTCATTGTAACATTTTAGCTTTGAAGAACAACCTACATCAAATTTATTCTCTTAGCATCCATAATAAAAGATGAGTAATTTGAATTTAGAGTCAGAGGGACTTTAGACAAGCCTTTACAGGTCCAATTAGGATTTCTCACCATCATAATTATTGACCTCTGGGACCAGATAATTCTATGTTGGTGGAGATGCTACAGGATATTTAGGAACACCCCAGCTTCTTCCTACTAGATACCAGTAGCTTCATTACTTCACTTGTGACAATCAAAATGTCCTATTGTTAAATGTCTTCTAGGGGACAAACACCCCTCAGTTGAGAACCACAGGACTAAATTATTTGGATCATAACCTTCAGGAGTTTTCAACGTTGGTAGCACAATATAATTAATTAATATTGATGTCCATGGTCATATCTTGGTCTCATATCAAATCTCTGCGGGTGGGTCAACATTGGTATTTTTTCAAAGCTCACCAGGTGCTGTTAAGGTGCAGCTAAGAACACAAGAATTGCTTTTACATTGTAGTGTCTTAATTTCCTTGCCTGGAGATATGTATAACCAACCTATTCTAATCACTACAAAGAATCAGATGAGAGAACATTTGTGAAAGCATTTTCATAGAAAAGTAACAGCTATGTTAAATGCAGAAGAGAAAAATAATACATTTTAAAAGTTGCCATGAGGATGAAAAGTTACATTCAGGCTGGAGCGGTGGCTCAGCGGCTTCGGCGCTTGTCTGGCAAGCAC
>PVKS010047325.1:0-12871 GCA_004027875.1 Aplodontia rufa | reverse complement strand
CATACAATTTGAAGTTATTATTAGCTTACCCATCTAACATACTGGTTCCCCATGTATTCCAGCTTCCACAGATGAGAGATACCATTCGGCCCTTTAGTCTCTGAGATTGAGTATCTGAGCATAATTCTTTCCATCTCCATCCATTTGGCTGCAAAAGCCATAACATCGTCTTCTCTAATGGCTGAGTAGTATTCCATTGCATATAAGTACCAAAGTTTTTATATCCATTCGTCGAATGAGGGGCATCTGGGTTGGTTCCATAATCTAGCTATAGTAAATTGAGCTGCTATAAACACCGATGAAGCCATATCGCTATAATATGCTGATTCTAACTCTTTTGGGAAAATACCCAGGAGTGGGATAGCTGTATCATAAAGTGGTTCCATCCTTAATTTTTTGAGGATTCTCCACACTGCATTCCATGGTGGCTGAACCAGTTTGCAGTCCCACCAGCAGTGTAACAGTGTTCCTCTTTTCCCACAGCCCCTCCAGCATCTGTTGTTGTTCGAATTTTTCATTTTTGCCACTCTAACAGGAGTGAGGTGGTATCTCATTGAAATTTTGATTTGCATTTAAGAGTGGACAGTTTATTACCAGCTGGTCAGAAGTACAAGAGAGATTTTCAAATGACATCTGATTTGGGGACCACTATTACAGAATTGAGCCTTCAACCTGTGGGATCTGATGCTATCTCTGAGTAGATAATGTCAGAACTGAATTGAACTACTAGGGAATTGATAGGTTGCCACAGGTAAAGTTCACAATGGTGAGAGTAGAAAAAACACTTCAGTTTTTCCTATCTCAAACAGCCATCAAACCTAAGTAAAATAAGAGCAAAGGACTTAAACAGTCACTTTATGAAAGAGGAATATTAAAATAGTCAATAAACACACAAAAAGGTGTTCATGAGCTGTCAGAAAAATGTAAACTAAAACCACTGTAGGATAGCTCCGCTCGCCTACCAGGAAAGCTAAGCAAAAAGGTAATTACAAGTGCCAGCAAGGATGTTGCACAAGACTCTCTTACATGGCTGGTGGGAGTGTAAATTGACACAATCACTTTGTACAAGTGCTGGGCAGCACCTACAAAGCAAAACACATGCGTGTTTACTCACGAGCACAACTCTTTATTTTTATAGTAGCCTCAAGTGGAATCAATATGTCCATCAATATGGAAATGGAGAGATACATTGTTGAGTAATCACACAAAGAAGTGCTGATATATGCAGTGACATGTGTGAATCTTAAAGTCATATGAAGAAGTCTTATCTCAAGGAGAACATATTGTATGAGTTCAGTTATAGGAAGTTCAACCACAGGCAAAGTTAATCGAAGGTGATAGCAGTCAAACTACTGCTCTCCTTTTGGAGAGGGGCACTGACAGCAGGGAGGTAAGAGGAGCACATTGAGGTCCCAGAAATGCTGACCTCAAGCTGGGTAAGGTGACCTAGGTGTGCACGTATTTAAATTGTGTAGGGGGCGGGGAGGTGGAAGAAGGAGGTGTAGCTCAGTGGTACAGAGCATGCTTAGCATGTGTGAGGCCCTGGGTTCAATCTTTAGCACCAAATAAAATTAAATTAATTAAAAGTAAATTGTGTATAGGCAGGAGCAGAGAATATGGGCCATTGTGTTGCAATCCATCAGTCTCTACTGATTCAGAGCCTGCATATTAATAAGATCCCCGGGTGATTTGAGTGCACGTACAAATTTGAGAGCTAGTTTTGGAGAAAGAGTTTGGAATCCAGAGAGCTATGAATGGAGGGGTATAAAGGAAAGGAGGGGAAAAGCTTCATGGGACTCTGGGTTTCTGGCGGGTGTTGAGGTGCATCAGGAGACACTGGTGGATGTGACTTCTGATGGTGCCATCTAAGAAGCTCTGGGCTTACTCCTTGTCTCAGTTTTAGGATAGTCAAAGCTGGAGTTTTACATTTGGGAATGTGGGTCAATGCCAAGGCTAAGACTATAGAGGAAGACAGAATAAACTGAAGAAGGGCCCACGGCAGAAGTTTTCATTTGTGATTTCTAGAAAGAGCACTCTAGATTTGGAGAAAATCAAGAAGAAAACAGTTTACCAGTCCAAACACCCCAGAGAGAATTGCTTCTCTGCCTTTTGGCTAAGATCAAGTGTAGTATCTGTTCTTATCTGTTTAATATCTGATATGTTCTCTATCTGAATGCTCCAGGGAGTTAAATTCAAGATAGAAACATGTCTGTAGTTTCTGGGGGTGCTGATGATAACATTCAGATTGTGATAGGGAGAAAAGTGGGAGAATGGGGAAAACCTTGACTGACTACTCTTTCCAGAGGTGATCAAGGGCTTATAGAAAGTGACAGGAAGGGAGGGAGTTGGTGGTAAGGAATACAAGGGAAATGAGCTGAGCAGGTGGAGGGCTCCTCAGTGTTATTTTTGTTTCTCTTCTTTTCTTTTGTGTTTGGGTATGGAACCTAGGACCTCATGCCAACTAAGCACTCTACCGCTAAGCTACACACCCAGACCCTGATGGTCCTTTCTCTGAGGAGGTAAGAGGGCCTCAGGTCCAGAGGATACACCAAAGGAAAAGCCATGAGAGGGAGTGGTGAGGATCGGGAGGGGGCTGAAGACATTCTACTTTCAATGAACTGAAAGATAATGTCATTAGGAAGAATGACAGAGGAAAGAGGAAGGACCAGGTGTGAGGGTTAGAACTGAGCCTCTGAGGCCCCAGCTGAAGTTGAATGAATAAAAAAACAATTTATTCCAGAATTCCTAGGATGTAAAGCATCTTCCTAGTTGCCTGTTTTGTCTGAACATTTTGGTTTATATATTTTTTGATCTCTTTAAATTCCACCCTGGAAAATGCAATTATTAAAATGATATATTGCCTTCATTTGTAAACCTTGGACAGGAAATTAGGAATTCTGGAGCTCAATGTTCACCTTTGCTACGAACTCCTGACATTACTTTGGACAAGCATAGGGGAGGGAAAGCTTTCCTCAAATATTTGAAGGGCTGTCACATAGAAGAAGGGTTTGTGTAATGTCTGTGCCATGCTGGAGGGCAGATCAGGGCTGGTGTGCCCTGCGTCTGGGGCGGGTGGCCTCAGTGACTTGACCTGAGAAAGCAAGAGTGAGCAGAGGAACCCTCCTGTTGGTTGGCAAATGGCAAGGTAATTGCTTCTGATTCTGAGTCCAATTTTTCCATTTCTCCTGCTGTGCCACCTCTACATGTACGCTTCCTGCTGGCCCTTCCTACTTGAACTGAACATCTATAAGGTGTGCAACTGGGCTAGATAGATGAAATCCTGCTATAGTTTAAGTATGGTTTGAGTGTGTCCCCAAAAGTTCATACAAAGGGAGCTCAGCCCTCTATGTGGAGGTGGGGATTTTGTGCAAAGAAATTAGGTCATTGGGGCATTGCCCTGGGAAGGGATTAATGTAGTTCACATGAGACCTTAGTTATTTCTCCTCAGAGTGAGCCTAAAAAGAATGAGCCTGGTCCCTATCCGATCTCTGGTTTCCCAACTCACCGTGTGATCTTTCCCTCTGGTACTTTGCCCCTACTGTGATGCTATCTGCCATGCTGTGACCCAGACAGGGGTTGAACTTATGGGGAGGGGTCCCTTGATCTTGGGTTCAAAATGATCAAATAAATAAACCTCTTTATAACTACTAAGCTTTAGCTATTTTGTCATAGCAACGGAAAACAGACCAATACTGATCTAAAAGTGAGTAGGCCACAGCCTGTACTGTCAGATGGCTCAGGGCTGATAGATACTTGTTTCCTAAGAGATTAAAATATGCAGGAGCAGGGCAGAAGAATCTAGCCCAATCTCAATTTAGAATGTTAGTTCTGACATAGCGGTAAAGGCGGACTCTGAAGACTAACCATTTAGTTCACATCCTAGTTCCTGTGGCTTACTAAGCTACTGATATTGAACATGTTGTTCATCTTCTCTATGCCTGAGTTTCCTCTGTAAAATGGTGATGATAACGATGTTTTATTAGAGTTAAATTTACTTAGAGGAATGTTCAGCATACGCATTATGCTTTAGCTATTTATATTATTTAGTCGAGAAGGCAGCTTTTATCTTGGGAAGCCTTATTAATTATTAATAATGTTTCTTTTAAAAACAAAAATCATTCTAGTTGCATAAAGCACATACTTACAGAATTAGGTTGGGGAGCCAGTTAGAAATCTTAGGGAAGAAAGCAAAAATATGAGAGATAGATTTCCCTTTTCTTTATTAACCTGTTCAATAAAAAGGCCCCATTGAAATGCAGAATTTGCTTAAGTAAGAAGTATCCCATAGAGAATGAAAGAAGAGGGGCTTTGAGGGACGATCCTCTCCTGCAGTGGAATTTAGACTCACTTCCCCGTGGATTTGAGTGAGTGGCCACTCTGCCCAGGAGTTAATGTCACACATCCATTGGTGCATGCAGGAAACAGTGACTCCTTAGGAATGGCAGGAAGAGCCTGAGAATAAATACTCTTACTGGATCCCAGCCAGGACACCTAGTTGATAGAGGAGTTGTATGGGTTTTGTGTCTACAATTTCAGAGGACTTGATTGGACCTTTGGTTGCTTGACTGGGGATATCATTTTATGTGTCTAGCTCAGGAATTACTAGTGCGTCTGCATTTCAGAAGGTTAGTTCTCTCAGCAGGCCTGGGTCTGAGTTTCCACTGTGCCTCAGTAGAGTGTAACCTCAAGGAATTCATAGAAACACACTCAGCCTCAGCTTGCTCATATGGAGAACAGAGGCAAGGATGCTTTTCTTGAGAAAAACAACTGTTTGGTGAATGATTAGCAGTGCCTAGGGCACAGTAAAGGGTCAGGTCAGTGTGGTGCCACTGATCTGTTACAGTGGTGAAAGCATAGAAACTATCTTGTCAGTCCCCAACCAGGAGTAAGGCAGCCCCCTCCCCACCAGCTACTGTGGGGCTGACCTTTCTTGAATTCTACAGGAATTTAGGAGAGCACATGCCACCTCCTGGTCACACCCTCCAGGGTTCATATCAGCCTGTTGCAGCACATGGTTTTTAGCTACGACATTGCCTTTTTTCTCTTTCACATCCAAAAAACCTTCTTAATGTATCACAGGACTCAGGTGAACAATCTTAAAAATGGATCCTGGACATGGACAAGATAATACCTTGCCCCTACTGGGATTTTTGAAAATTGGGGGGCCAAGGCCTCTACCTTCAGTGGCGATTTGAGGGTAACCTCTGTTCCCTTTGAATCGAGAGATTATTTTCTTTACCTTCTAAAGGCCGCTAAAAAGATTTAGATATATGCAGGAAAAGTCAGTTTCCTGGCGCTCAACTAGTCCTGCTCCTTTGCTCCTCATGTTAAGAAACTGAAGCTCAGTACAGCACTTCATGCTTGACTGAAATGTTTCACATTTACTCCCTCCCCTGGTCCTTCTGACAATACTTTGAAGGAGACATTATCAATATCCTTGCTTACAGATAAGGAAATTGAGTGGGATAGTGCAGGGGGATGGTGAAAACTGAAGACTCTAGCTGGATTGCTAGGCTTCAAATTTCGGCTCCATTAGATACTAGCTGTGAGACTTCAAGCAAGTTACTTTTCCTCCTTGTGCCTCATTTGGTGATAATTCTTCGCACAATGGAAATGCTGCTATTTTCACTCTGTTCCTTAAACCAGTACACAGTAGGCTGGATTTTTCAACACATGTTTATTGAGCCCTCGTATGTCAGATCCTGACCAAGTTTCTGAAGATGAATGGTGAGCAAAACCAGACGCTCCCTTCTCTTATGGAGCTTAAAGTCTAATGGGGGAGACAAGCACCAGCCCAATTAATCACACTAAAGTAAAATTTCCTTAAGGCAAGTGTGAGAAAGGAGCTACACACACTGTTTTAATGAGACAATAGGGTTCCTCTGAGGGTCTTTGGGAGCAACAGAGATCTGCTGTAAGATCTGATAAATGCATTGGAGTTAGCTAGATGGGATGTGTGGGGGCAAGGTAGTGGTGGAGCGGGGATAGAAAAGTCTGGGCAGGGGCAGCAGTGGCATAGAGCTTGTGAAGATGACATTAAACCTTCAGAGGCTGCCATAGCTGGAACACAGGTACTAGGGTGGATCTGGGTCAAGAATTGGGTGGGTAATCAGAAACCAACCACTCAGGTCCTTGTATCATAAAGAAGGATGTTAAGCTGGAAATTATATGACCGTGTCTGTGTTATGGAAAGATTATCATGACCACAGTTTGGGAATAAACTAGTGGAAGGCAAGAGGTAATGCAGTAGATTGTCAGCAGGGTGAGGGGCACAGGGTACAGGTCTGGCACTCTGGGAAGAGGTCTGTGCTGGAGATAAACTGTGCTCCTCGTGGGCAGGCTGACTAGAGCTGTGCAGTCCAACCCAAGGACCATCCATCACATGTGGCTGTTAAAACATTAAAATTTCTCTTGTTTGAATTTAGATGTGCTCAAGTTCGCAACTGAATTCTGAAGATAGTAAAAGAAGGCAAAATGCCTCAATAATTTTATATTGATTGCCTGTTGAAATGATAGTATTTCAGATATATTAAATTAAAATGTTATTAAAATCAATCTTACCAGTTTCTTTAAAAAACTTTTGTAAATGTAGCTACTTGATCATTTAAATGACATATGGGATTGGTGTTTGTGACCCAAGTTATCCCTGGAGTGAGAAGAGGAGAGGGTGCAGGACCCAGCCCTTGGAAATGACAATGTTCAAACCAGCGTTTTGGTCAACACCTTAATTACTGGCATGTGATTAGTGGAGAGGATTCTAGGTGGATAGGTGGATGGAGTAGCCATAGAGAGAGATTGGGTGGAAGGTTCTGGGAAAGAGAAAACATGGAGCAGTAGAGAAGGTGGGCAAGAGGTAGTACACGCAGAATTCAGCCACTCCCCAGGTTTGTGCAGTGTGGCAGGTGGAAAGGTTGTAGCCCGCAGTCCTTGAGCACCTTTTCCCACGGAGGAACAGACTGCTTACTAGGCTTGCATCTGTGACTGCTTACACGTATGTCCACACAAACCCTCAGTTGGCAGTGGAGCAGAAGGAAGTAGACTACTTCATAACTTTTCAAATCTTAAATATTGCTTTCCCCAACTTCCTCCTTAGCATTATGTGAAAGAAGAGAAGCCCACAGGATGAGGAGCAGGTTGGTAGCCTCACCAGACCAAAGCTACCACGGTCAAGTCCCGGCCTCCGTTTTTCCAACTGATACGTGACAGTATGGTGCGGTGAGCTTAAGGGCACTTTGTCCTGTAGCCTGGGTTGGTGGCTGCGTAACCTAAACAGCCACGTATGGCTTTTTACAGCCGAACACAAGTAGAACCGGGGTAGCCTAATGAGAGAGTGTGTGACAGTGTTGGTAATGGGGGGTGGGCGGTCCCAGGTGCAGAGACCTAGTTCCACTCCGGTCAAAAAAGAACGCAAAGGAAAACATCACTTGATGCCGGACACGTTTTCTACTCACGATTGGTAAATATGCAAACGAAAAGGCCCACATGGTTTAGAAGGGGCAAATCAAGCTTTCAGCTAGCGACAGGGGGCAACTTGCTCTTCCCTGGGGAGTCTTGGAACCTCACGCCGCCCACCCCGAGGGCGCCTTCTGCGCGACCGCGGCGGAGGCTCGGCGTGGGCGCGTCCTGGGTCCCCAGAGATCACTTCGCTGTCCCCTAGGCCGGGCACCCGCCCGCGCCCGCCTCACCACCCGCCGAGCCTCAGAGCCCGCGATGTTGGGCTTTCCCAGTCCCCGCCAGGCGCTCTGGTCCGCAGGGTCGCCTGGGCGCGGGGCCCGCCGCCCGCCGCAGTCTCCGCTCGGTCCCCGGCTCAGCGAGGCGGCCCGCAGTGAGGTCCGCCGCGGTGCCCGCAGAGCTCCGCGTAGAGCCGCCGGCTTTGTTCCCGCGACCCGACGGCGCAGGGGCCGGTGCGTCTGGCGGCGGCGGCACTGCAGTGGTGGAAGCCCGGCCGGCCCGCCCGTCAGCCCGCCGCGCGCAATGCACCAGCGCGGGCAACTACCGCGCCGAACCTCGTCGGGCCGGCCGGGCCCCGGGGCGGAGAGCTACCCCCGCGCCCTCCCGCGTTAACTGCTGGAGTCCGCCCCCTCCCCGGCCCGCTCGCCGCTCGCCGCAGTACGAGCCGCCTCCCCGCCCCCGCCCCCCGCGCCGCCGCCGCCGCCGCAGGAAAGGGAGGGAGGGACCGAGGGAGGGAGAGAGGCGGCGGGGCCGTGCCCAGAGCCCGTCCCGGGCGCCTGCGAGCAGCTCCGGCCGCGGCGGGAGGCGCCATCCAGGGGCCGCCGGGTAGCCGCGGCGCGCCTCGCCCTCCGCGCGCCTCGCAGTCGCCTTCCCCGCCGACCCCGCGGCAGCCTTCCCGCGGATGGTAAAGAAGCTTCCCCTCCGCGGAGCAGACTCTTTCGCCCCTTCCTGGGAGGGTGTCCACCTGGATCGCCAAGTCTGAAGGGTCCGGGAGGCGGGGACCCGAGCGCCGTGACCCGCCATGGCTCAAGCGGCCAAACAGCTGAAGAAAATCAAAGACATCGAGGCGCAGGCCCTCCAGGAGCAGAAGGAGAAGGAGGAATCCAACAGGAAGCGGAGGAACCGCTCCCGTGACCGAAAGAAGAAGGTAAGAGGGGGGCGGCGGCGAAAGCTCAGCGGCAGAGGCGCCCTGGAAGTGGCTGCGGGAGGAAGGGGTCGGCAGACCCACGAACCAGATGAGGGCGCCGGGGATCGGGGGCCGGCGGAGTTGACGCTACCCGAGAGTGCAGGGCTCCGGCGGGAGCGGGAGAGGCACAGAGGTTTCTCTGCGGCCGGGAAGAGGACAGATCAGTAGGAGGCTGGAAGGGCAGAGCGGGCGGCCGGTAGCGGAGGGCGCGCCGAAGCTGGCCCGCCGCCCCTTCAGCACCTTGGACAGATGTCGGCAGGCCCGCCACAGCTCCGGGAAGAACTTTTCTGGCGGCCTGCTGGGGTAGTGGGCTGCTCTTTCTGGCACGTCGCCCCTCCTGATTTTCTAGAGAGCTGGTTTGGGTAGACTCGGCTCAGGCTCCCGAGGCAGCTCTGCCCAGCTCCTCCCCCAGTGACCCACTCTGGTGCGGAGAGCATCCTTCCCAGGTCTTTCTGAATGAATGAGCGGGGCTCCTTCCCTTCCCTTCCCCTCCTCAAGCCCAGGAATCACTTTTCCTGAGCCTCCTGGGTCCGGGGGTGGAAAAGAAGACGCTCCCCATGCTACAGGCACTTATGTTAGGGTCACTCAAGATGAGCCACTGATGATAGGGAGAGGATATTCCTTTGGAAGCCAGGTGTAAGTGCTGTCCAGCTTGGCCCAAAGGCCTGGTCAGAGAATGCCTGTGACGATGGGTGGGCATCAGTGGGCCTTTTTGTGGAGGGGTGTCAAGACAAGTTATGTCCCATAATGACCCCTAAAACAATGGTTGCGATTTTCAATCCTTCCTTTTTGAGTCTGGGGTCTCCTTACCCTGGATGAAGAAATCTTGAGATCCCCATTAGATTAAAAAAAAAAAAAAACCACCACCATGCAGTTATAAATCTTTGTGAAGAAAGAGGGATAGTGAACAGGCAGCTGGTTCCAGCAAGAGGCAGCTTAGAGTCTTGGGATAAAGCCATAAAGACTCACAGGCCAGGACTACATGTATGTAATCATGGGAGTCAGGGGTGGAAAACTGGACTCCAGCTTCCGAGAACCATTTTAACCTCAAGAAGTTGGTGGGGACCTAGCCTGCAAGTCTCTTGACCCAGGAATGGGGCCCCTCAGGGCTCCAGGGCATGGCCGCAGGCCTTGTTTGAGAAGCAAATCCCCCCCACCCCAAATTGTGAGAAAGAAATCTGGAGCCTGCAGCTAACAGCAGAGTGTGGAGAACAGGCTAACTGTGGGTCACACATCACTACCAGGAGGTCAGCAGACTGACATCTGGCTGTTTCCTAGAGATGAGTCTCTGCAACAGAGATGTTCTCTGATTTTAATAGAAGTCGTGAACACTTTGGGCTTTTGTATACCCCTCATGAAGACAGCAGTCCTCCTCTCTCACGAGATTGCCATCTTGTGTGTAAATAGTAGTCTCAGCAAGGTACCACCCCTTTAGCAAGACTGAAGAGAGGTCTTCCCCAAACCGACAGTGAATCAGAGTTTGGGTTGGTGCCACTAGAGAATTCCATCAGGTCCCCCTGCTAGGGTCTAAAATACCAAGGCCCATCCTGTGAGTCAGGCAGGGGGAAGGCTGATTACATGTGCTGGGTGTTCACCCACTTTCTTGGCAACAGTGTAAACTTCTCCTTAGGAAGGAGTGCTCTATATTTCCATTCTGACTCTTGTTTTGGAAGCCAAGGAAATCCTCTCCAAAACTGTTCACTCAATGTTTTTATCCCACTTCTTGCTCTTGAGCTACCTCCTTGGTGCCCCTGATACTGTAAATAATTTTTTGAGCAATAATCAAATAAAAACTCTCTTTTTTGATATCATTTTATTCTATGAAACTCCCTTTAATAGTACTCTGAATTCTGACTGCATATAATATCACACATATAAAAGTGGTTATTTCAATGTTCTTTGTTCTCTTTACTTTTTTGTCTTAATCTTTACATTTTTAATAACCTTTATTTCCATTTTTAGTGTGAGATAATAATATATTCCCTTTTCCCCAAATTGTGTTATTTTGTCTTATTAGCTGGTTCTAGCATACGGTGTCAGTTAGCATTAAAAGATCTTCCATATGGATTTTCACTATTTTATATAGTATCTTGGATGCTGTGATTGATACAATACTGAAATCTTAGTCCAAAATGATGGCAATGACATAAACTCTTAGGACTAATCTTTTGAGTGTGGGGGGATCCAGTATGGGATAGAGTATAGAGATTCCTCACTTGTATTTCATGATTGCGAGTTCTGAAGCCATTGGAGTGTTCTTGATAACCATGTAAGATAACAGAGTTAAAATTTATAGCAAAATATAGATCATAATGTGGAAGGCCCTTAGAGGGAAAGGTGAGGGAAGCAGAGCAGTACAGAAAGGGGCATTTATTTATTTTGTTTTTTACAGCATTAGGATTGGAACCTTGTTCATGGTAAGCAAGCACTCTACCACTGGGCTACACTCTCAGCCCCCAGGGAGCTTTGAAAGTTCATGTATGGACTGGTTAAGCAGAGTTCTGGGCACTAACTTGAAGGTTCATCTGAGGTCAAGTCTAACACAGATCTATTTTTTACCAGTGAAGTAATTTTTCAAGGCAAACTGTATTAAAATCAAGCAGCTGAGGAGTTTCCAGTTGATCACACAGACAACAGGGTGGCTGTGGAACTATCCGTCTTGTGTCAGCATGAAGAAAGAATTTCCTATATGCAAATGAACGTTTTATTCCAGTTAGTTGGCAATTCGTGTGAATGTATAGCTGAGCCAAGGTTGTTCTGAATTTACTAGAAGGAAAGGTGTTTATCCCATGTGTAACCTACTTAACCCCGGGCTGACTGAGAGAACCACATTGCTCCTATTTGTAGAAATAATTGTGGTTGTAACTTCAACAGCGGCTGCAGTTTTTACAGTTGATGGTGTTGTGTAGGAAGGCGCTTGCTAAAGGGTGCTGTGTTTTGGGGGATGGAGGAGGCTGATGTTGTGACGCACTGACTGACACAGATAGAAACCACCTCGACACAGGGAATTGAGCTAAAACTCTGGAGCTTGAAAAGAACCTGCATTGTTATGGGGCTTCATTCAGTTTTCTGTTCGTGTAGCAAATAGCCTCATCAGGAGCTTGGTGTTTTAGCTACAGCTTTTCTTTTCTTTTTAAATAAAACCCAGCATTTATGACATTTACTGATCTGTCTCCTTGCTTCTGATAGTTGTGATGGAAAGAAAGAAATCCCAAAGCAGGTATAAAACAGACATTTGCATCAAGAATGACAGCTTCCTAGCGCGTGTAATGTGTGTGCTTTTTGTGTTTATCAAGAGTTTAAGGTTAGAAGGACTGGGAGCTTGCAGAGAAAGTGAGGCAGAGAACTGCGGGGGGTGGGGGGATCAAGAAAAGAACAGTGGGTGAAGTGGAGAAGACACAGAGGGAGAGAAGGGGGCTGACATCTCAGCCCTGCTTACAGTATTATGCTAAGCTTTTCACCTCAATACCTGCATATGCCCCAGATAACATCTATTAAGCTCTCTGCTTGCCCCTGGTTCTACCCACCTCCCTCATCTTCTGATGCTGGTGAAGGAAAAGGTCATATCCTATTTGCAGCTTTGTCTCCAACACCTAGCTCAGTAATTGACACATGTGGCGCCTGTAATGGATGTTTGTGGAATGAATGGTTGAATGAGTGAACTGATATTATATTTGTCCCCGCCTGCCTGGATATTGGCTTGGTCTCAGGCATGTGTTTGGGGGAATAATACACGCTCTGACTGTCTTTGGGGGGCATCTGAAGTAAGCCTGATATTTCCTTCTTTTCTCATCATTTGCAAAGCAATAGGGATTTGTAGGCCGGCAGTGGAACTATCTAATGTTTTGGTGCAGTGCATTCCACCACCAAGCATGTAGTTAGTTCCTCGCAGGGTCTCTGCTGCACTAAATGCCAAACAGTTTTAGCCATTTGGAACAACAGCGTTTGCACAGGGTCCCATGGAGCCAAAACCTTACAGTAGGGCTGGAGGAAAGGTACAGGAAGCAAAAAGGGGAGACAGAGCCCAGGTATGGAATGTGGGGCATCTTGCTCAGTCTTTCCAGTCTATGCAGCATTCACTGGGGAGCCCTCAGCCTTCTCCCTCCCACAGCAGGGAAGGCCTGCTTCTGGGCTGCGGAGATGTCATTGGATGAACCAGCAATTGGAACCACAGGAGAGATTGTGGAGGTTCCTGTCTGAGCCTGGTGTAGTGGTGGCTAGGGGTTAGCACAG
>PVKS010047324.1:0-12871 GCA_004027875.1 Aplodontia rufa | reverse complement strand
AACCACTCTGATCCTTCAAAGTTCATTCCTGGTCTCCCACTCCACTCCCAGCCTATCCCCTGAATCAGAATTTTTCCAGTTATTTTATATCAAAGAAGTTCTGTCTCCCCCTGTTGACTGTACGTTCCTTGAGGGCAGGGACTGTTACCTAAATTTTCTATGCATCTCTCCTAGAACAACTAACCCACTACTATAATGCATCCTATTAATGCTCTGCTTAGGACTGAGTAAAATCCACCCTACCTTTCACAATCTACAAACTAGTACCACTACCACTGCCAAACTCCACAGCCTCAGTGAATCCTGCCATACCCAGACCCCCTTCACCAGATCACTCTCCATTCCCAAACTGCAGGGCCTCTGCACATGCTGTCCCCTCTGTCTATGTTATCTTTCATTCCATCTTCCACATGAACTTGAATGTCACTTTCTTCTTTTAAGCCACCCCTTTATACTAGAATCCTTTGATATAATCCTACAGATCTTTGCCCTTTCTCCAATGAGCCACGAAAGTTGGGAATTACATATTCCTGGTTTATGTCTTTATTTATTTAATGGGGATTGAACCTAAGAGGGCATTAAGCTAAATCCCCAAACCTTTTTATTTTTTATTTCAAGGCAGGGTTTAAATTGCCCAGGCTATCCTTAAACTTGAGATCCCCCTGCCTCTAGCCTACCCAGTCACTGGGATTACAGGTGTATGCCACTGCACCTGGCTCATGTGAATTATTTTTAATGTTTGTTTTTCCAAAATCTGATAGAAAGCTTCACAAGCACAGAAACTCCACTTGCCTTGTTCACTATTGTCACTCAGTGTCTGGGACAGTGCCTGATAATGGTGTGTGTTCAGTCAGGAGCTAAACAAAGGGCACACAGTTTCTCCCCTCCCCCAGGTGGTGTGCTAGGTTTTTACTTCAATTCTTTTTAACCCATTTGTAGGGATATCTACATTTATTATGTTTATAGAATTGAAAACTTGGGACTTAGTGAGTTAATATCCAGATACAACCTGAAAACTGAATTACCTGTCAAACTACAATAAGCCCTAGTTTATTTGAGAGAGAGACAAAGAGAGAAATAGACAGATAGACAGGGTCTCACTATGTTGCCCAGGCTGGTCTTGAAGTCCTGAGCTCAAAGGATCCTCTTGCCTCAGCTTCCCAAGTATCAGGACTATAGGAGCATGCTACCAAACTCAGTTCTAGTTAGAAATAATTTTAAAGGGCATACGCTGGGTGAGCTTCAGACCTCATGTAATAAATCATAATCTCTGCTTGGGTCAGGGTGGCCCTGGGGAAACGGTGACATGTTCCATTTCCTTTTATGTCTACGGGAAGGAAACTGCTCAGGTTACACAAGGCTTAGCTGACAAAGAGTGACACCTTCATATTCCTGTCATAGGAAGGACTACATTGCCTGTCCTGTGATAGGCAGGGCCTGATAGTGCCCCTAACAAGGGGCTTCAGCACACAAATCAACCTTCCTGTAAGCCCAGGTGGGGACAAAGCCCTTACTAGCTCAAGGATGAAGAGAGAGGCTCCAGGAACGCCTTCTTCTGTGTTCATAAGCTCACAGGACACAACTCAGTACAGGTCACGAAAAACCTCAAAGGTCAACTGATCTCTTATGGTAACATCCCCACGTGGGACTTCATGGACACAGCCTCCTAACCTCATTTCCCCATACTCCACCCCCAGCTCCCACTGACAGAGTTGCAAAAATATGTTGATGAGGCTTAGTACTCTAAAATAAAGATCTCCTTTTTCTTCCCCTAACATTCGCTTCACATACATCAGGCAAACTCTGCCTTTCCCCACCTCTCCACTGGGGCTTCCAGGAATCTCAGGCCTATGGCCAGGGTTTTCTTTTTTTCCTTTTTCTTTTTACATCCCCAGCCCTTTCAATTTTTTTATTTTGAGACAGAGTATCATTATCTCAAAGTACCACTGGTGTCAAGTTTGCAATCTTCCTGCTTCAGTCTCCCAAGTAGCTGGGATTACAGATGTACACCATGGCACCCAATGGTCATAGAGGTCTTTGAGAAGCACCTTTGTCCTTTGGGCTGGGCAGAGGGTACCAGATGAAGGAGAGCCTAGTGATGAGTCTCTGGACTTTGGGCTGCTTTCTGCTAGCCTGTGATTTAGGCCCTGGCACAGAAGGCCCTGGCTCACATTCCATCTAGGCTGGCAGGCAAGGAGAGACACCACAAGGACAGTGCCCAGACTCAGAGAAAGGGCTGACGGAGTGATCTCATTCAGGAAGGTAAGAGCAGGGCCTTTAATATAGGGACAGAATGGGAAAAGATAGGAGATAGAGAGGCTGATGCCAGGTGGGCTGATCTGCAGCCTAAGTAAGCCACAAAAATCTCTCCTCTTAACTCCATGTCTCAGAACATTAGGGCACACTTCCTAAGAAAGCTTCAAAAACAACTTGTTTCCTTAGGGCAAGGGAAGCTGAATTCCTCATGTAGGGCTTGGGAGAAGGAATGGGGTAAAAATAAATAGAAACAAGAAAATGAGAGAGGAACAAAGAGCCAGAGGCCCAGGGGCTGGAAATTCATCTCAGCAGGGGATATAGAGAGAATATCATTTTCACATCTACAGGGGCCAAATTCCAGGACCTCCTTCCATGGAGACCCCTGGTGCCTGGAATTCTGTGAGGAGGCAGACAGCTGGGCATGGGCTTTTAACAAAAGGGAATATGGACTGGGGTGATAGCAACACAGTGAAATAGGATGGGCGAGGTGATGGGCACTGTCAGACTGAATAAGCCATAAAAAAGGGGGCCAGAGGGATCTCAGGGTGCTTCCCTTTCCCAGTAATTGGCACCTTCCATAAGATACGGGGAGGGATAAGAAGGGACATCTCTGGCTGGGGGCCACAGAAAAGCAGAAATGGTGAGCAAAGCCACGCACTGCATTTCCACTTGGCCTGACTGATCACTGTGTCAAACCTTCTGCTCTTATGGAAGAAAGACCTAGCTGTTAAAGCTGGCTCCTAGGTACAAAACCCAAATCCAGCAAAATGCAGGCATTTGCACCTGGAGAACACCAATCCACCAAGACAGCATTTACAGCATCAACTTACTGAACAAGAGCACTATTTTTCTGCCCGCACACTACACATCAGCCACCCCACACATTCACACACTCACTCACATGCATAACTCTTCATTCATTTCATGCCCTTGGGGACCTAATGAGTTGAGGCCTCACCCAAGCTGTTCCCGCCACAAGCCTGTAAGATGCGCCGCGCTCGCTTCTTAGCATCTTCTGGGAAGCTGGGGCTGTCCAACAGGTTTGGGTACGTACAGAGCGCCATCACCTAGGAGAACAAGAGTGCAGACTAAGCTCCCAGCACCCCACCCCAGAGCTCCCAGAAAGGAACTGGGCAGGGGATGCTCAGAAGATGACAATTCCAAGGGACAGTACTACAATAAGCTCTCTGTGAGGGCTCAGTCCGTGGAAGTTTGAGGTCAGGTTGGGAGGAGGACACGCACTCTGAAGTCAAAGGGAGATACTGAAGCAGGATGCACCATGACTTTGACTTGGAGGTTTAAGAAGGAGCTGCCAGAAGAACTGAGGAACAGCGAGGCTGCTCCAAAGCCCCTAGCCTCAACTTGTCCATAATTTAGGACAGTGGGCACACATATACAAGTTCCCAAGAACCAGGGATCTTCTGAGCAGTGTGCGAGAATTGGGCAGGCAGGTGAAGCCAACCTGACAGAAACAGGTGTGCAAGACCCCCTCGGTACTTACAGCCTGAGCTCCCTCCCACACCCTGGCCTCCTCCCTTCACCTACTTCCCTCGACATCTGAAAACAGGCTAGTTTTCTCATCTCTGTAACAGAAAATCACCCTAACCACACAAATTAAGAGGATTAAGCAAGAACATGTGTGCAAAAGTGCAGTAAATCCCAGCTCACTGGGCAAGTCTAAGCTAGCGGCTTAGGAGTTGAGCCAGGTACACTAACGCAAGGGTGGTGTCAGGGACCTGACACTAGCCAGGTGACTTCTTGGCTTCTTAGAACTCAGCTTTTCTTGCTTTACACAATGGGCAGTGTGACCTTGTCTGCCTTCCTCCCAGGGCACTGAAGATCAGAGGAAACGCTGAAAGGCTAGAGGTAGCCAGAACCATGTAGGAAAGGCTAGGCCTGTTATGACCAGTGGCAGGGTTGGATCTGGAGATGCGACTGCCAAGCCAGTAAAAGTTAAATCCTGCTTTGGAGCATGTTTATGACCTGAGCTATAGGTGCTATATGGGGAACCTTTACTCACAGGCTACTTTTGGCCCTCCCCTCAAAAGTCAATACTGCGAGGACAATCAGGGGCCTTTGCCCTCCTCCTGCCTGCATTTCCCTGGCAGAGCAACTGGACTCCCTCCTTTCCTGTTTGGTCTGATCCATTTCCCCATCCTGGGCCCAACTTGGGGACTCTGATATCCATGGACAGCTGGTACACTCTGAGGGTCAGCAGCAGTGGCCACAGGACATTCCTCAGAACAGGTCCAGCCTTGGTTCTCTCCCCCATTATACTGTCAACTCCTTCAGGGGCTGTAGGTTGGGACCTCCACCCCCACAGCCCTCTGCCCCAAAAAACAGGTTGGGGTTGCTCCTCCTTTGTGCCACTCCTGATGCTGGAGACACAGGTAAGGAAAAGGGAACTGGGTTGCCTAGCATTCAACTTCCTTGCCTGCCCCAGATTGTGAAATCTAACCACACACAAGGACTATATTTTCATTCAAAATAAGACCAGTCCCTGCCCCACAGAAAGCTTTCCACAGCTGTTTAGGACGCCCTGTGGCATTCTTCCACCGTGCTTTCCCCTTTCCAGTCCACCAATCCCACAGTTTTGACCTATGTGACAAGCTTGTGGCAGGGCCTCAAACTGAAACATTCAAACCTGCCTCCTCTTAGAGCCCTTACGAGTGAGCTGGCTCACATCAAAGGCAGCACAGAGAGCAGCAAGTAACAATGGCTGTCATGGCCTGCACTTTCTTGATGGGCTAGAGGGAGGCACTCTCATCTCACTGAGGCCTCTAGCAGTCCTCCCAGGCAGTACTCTGACACCAGCCAGGTAACTTCCCAGTTTCTTGAGAATCTGGTTTTTCTTCCTCTGCACAGTGGGCAATGACCTGGCCTGCCCTCTTCCCAGGGGCACTTATAAAGATCAGAGGAGACACATGAAGGTTGGTGGCAGCCAGCACCATGCAGAAGAGTCTGGGCCTGCTGTGGCCAGTGGCAGGGCTGGATTTGGAGATGTGACTACCAGCCAGCAAAGGGATTTTCACTTTACTGTGGAAAAGCTCTAGTGATTTCCATTTGCCCAAAGCTACCTTGCTGGTAAACAGGAGAGACTACACTCAAAATGGTAGTGTCTCACTCTGGAGGTAACATCTTTACCTTCACATATCACCTCTACCTAATCTACAGATACCCTCACCAACCAGGCTCCTAACTGAGCATCTAGGATCATGCACTATGGATGAGCCTTCCTAGAGTTTCTTATACCAGGATAATCCCAAAATAGGTTCAGGAATTGTTGACAACCTTGGAAGGGGAGAAACTAAGGGCAAGAACAGGGGCATCAGGCTGTGGAAGGAGCTGCTACTTCAGTGGCACTGAGAGATTCTGGCGCCTTATTGTGTCCCAAGGAGACAGAGGCTGGTCCTACAAGCCCATGATGGCCCCTCTCAGCCCCCAATTTCCTGTTCTTCCAGCAGCCTCTGCACCCAAGCACTAGCTCACCTGTCGGAGGAAGGTGATTGGCTGCTGGCCCATTGCCTGAGCATCCCCAATGTTGGCTCGGATGACCTCTGTGAACGGTTTTTTGATACCCTGAATAGAGAGAAGGCAACAGGTGGTTACTTAAAGACCTTCAGACCCTGGATTCCTGAGGCCAAGCAGTGTTCCCACAGGATATGAATAAATTGCACTATTTTTAGCCTTACCAAGGGTCAGGCATGGTGCCAAGCCCATGACACGCCTAGTTCTGCTTAACCTTCACAGAAACCCCATGAGGAAGAACTAGTATTAATTTCATTTTATAAATGAGGAAATTGAGCCTCCAAAAGGGTAAGGAGCTTGCCCAATGTTACATAATTGATAAATACAAGTACTAGGATTTGAATCCAAGATTATTCTTTATATGGGATTGAACCCAGGGTCTAACACATGCTAGGCAAGCATTCTACCAATGAGCTTCATCTTTAGCCCTTTTGTTTTTTTTATTTTGAGACAGGGTCTGACTAAGTTGCCCAAGCTGGCTTTGAATTTGTGATCCTCCTACCTCAGCCTCCTAGACAGCTGGGATTATAGGTGTGTGCCATCACGTCCCCAAGATCACTTTAAACCACTATGCTTCACTTCTTCCCACTTTCTGGAAAGGTTGGAAGTTTTCCTCTGGGTGGCTGGGGCATTCTGAGATGCAGTAGATCCACAGCCTGATTTACCTCACAGGGATGTCAAAAATGTAGCTCTGGCCAGGTGTGGTGGAGCACGCCTCTAGAGGCTGAGACAGGAGGACTGCAAGTTCAAAGCCTCAGCAACTCAGTAAGGCCCTAAGCAACTTATGGAGACCCTGTCTCAAAATAAAATTAAAAATAAAAATAGTGGGGCTAGGGATGTGGCTCGGTGATTAAGTGCGCCTGGATTCAATCCCCAGTACCTAAATAAATAAATAAATTTTGGCTCTGGGGAAAATGTGATAGAAGGAAGGCAGGAGTCAGCAGCAGAACATGCAAAATGTCAGAAAGAGAGGACCCCACACTCCCCTGCATCCTGTGCCCAAGGGCAGCTCCACTTCAAGAGCTTAATAACCACGGATACCAAGGACATCATCATCTCTAGAAGACATTCATCAGCAAGGAAATCTTGGGGTTATTCTCCTGCAAAGCTGACTTGGCAGAATGTAGAATATGCACTAATTTTCATATTAAAAAAAAAAAGCAGCAGGAATGAAAGACTGATTGAAGAGCGAAATTGAGGCCAGCCACTGCCTGAGCAATATGCTTAGCACAGAAAAGAGATCACAGAGAGAGGAACTCAAGAGACCCTTGGATGTCACTGGGGGGAAGAGACTAAAAGATACCTCAGCTGCTATTAAAGTGAAAAAGTGGTTTGACGTAGAAGACTGTGGAAACATGGAATTCTACATGGCTCCTTGCTAAATCTAGAATTAGCTACTGGGAGAAATGGAATCAACAGGCTCAAGGACCTCCCAGGGTAGCTGAAAGGATAATCTGAGATAAACAGTAGGAAAGCACTTGGCAGAGTATACATATACATATTTTATACATATTTTATAAAGCTGACCCAGGAACAATACCATGAGGGTCAGGGTGGAGGAAGAAGGGTCAGGCAAGGAGGCAGCAGTGCAAGGGGGTGGTCCAGGTGAGAAGGCCTGGCCACTTTCCCGTTTCCAGTTGCCCCAAACACAAACTTTAAAGATACAATTCTATGATTCTGACACTTTTTTTTTCCCTTCCTTTCACACAATGCTTAAATACAAGCAACTTTAGAAAAGTGTTTCTTTTAAATCAGTAATACAGCCAGGCACGATAGCCTGTAATTCCAGCCATTTGGAAGGCTACAGCAGGAGGATCCCAAGTTCCAGGCTGGCCTCAGCAACTCAGCAAGACCCTTAGTGACTTAGAGAGACCCTGTCTCAAAATTAAAAAGGCTGGGACTGGAGCAGTGGCTCACCGGATACGGCTCTTGCCTGGCATGCACAAGTACGTGAGTTCAAACCTCAGCCCCACGTACACAATGAGGTCTTCGAGCAACGGGGGCCACATGAAAAACTGAATAAAATTATTCTCTCTCACACTCCCTCTCAAAAAAAAAAAAAGGCTGGGGGCTATAATGTAGCTCAATAGTAAAGCACCCCTGCTTCAATTCCAAGTACCAAAATAAATAAATAAAAATAAAATCACTAATACACACTTAAAGTAAAAAATACACTGGGCTTGAGAACAAAGCAACTGCTGCAAAGTTTCTTTTGGCTTAGCTTGCCACCCCAAAACAAAAAGGCATGGTAGGCTAAGAAAGATACCTCAGATGTAGCTTTGGATCTTCATAAATAGGGCCCAAGCCTCTAAAAGCTATGTATCTGGGGGGAAAGGGGAATTTTAAAATCTCTTGTGCCCCTCCCACAGAGTTTGTCAGGGCTGGCCAACATGGAAAAAGATTCCTGGGACACCAAGAAGCAGCCAACATGTCTGGGGAGCCAAGGCAGGTGGCAGTACCACCCACAGCACCAGGACTAGGCATATGGCCCCAGGGCTCAGCCCAAAGGCAAGAGCCAAGAAGGCTGGTGGTGGGAGTAGCTACTCAAGTCACTATGTACAAAAGGGCAGGACTAAACCACCCTCTGGCAGTGGGCCCTCTGGCAGTCTGACTGAATTGCCTCAGCCCCCAGGCTTATAGCTAGCTGAACACAGGTGATTTCTGTGGTGTGGGCACACCCCATTCTTTGTTGAGGAGTAAATCTGTCACATTGTGAGGGCCAGGCACCAACACACAGCTGTGGGACCTGGGCTCTAAGCCAGCCCAATACAGGAAAACAATAACGCCTGGAACAGGGCCTTGGATGTTCCTTTCCTGTGCCCTCCTCCTGGCACTGCTCAGCCAATTCAGGGCCTGGCAACACTGGGCCTGGGAACACTGAGCATCTCTTTTCTTGGGTCTTGATGCCCACAGACCCTGGTCACTTCACCATGATGGATGAGCTGGGGGACAGGAAGTTGGCTTACTTGAATGGACAAGGGGACCTGCCTACCCAGTCAAGAGCAACCATACAGGGGCTGGAGCAGTAGCTCAGTGGTTTTGGCGCTTGCTAGGAGTGCACAAGTATGCGGGTTTGGACCCCCCAGCACCACATACACAATGAAGTATCTGAGCAACGAAGGCCATGTGACTAAATAAAATTGATTTTCTCTCTGTCTCTCTCTCTCTCACTGTCCCTCTCTCGCCAAAAAAAAAAAAAAAAAAAAAAAGCAACCATGCAACCATACAGAGAAGACTGTTCTGGGTAGACTTCTGCATCTGGGTATATGAGGTCTATGTGAGTTGGGAGGTACTAAGGAGCACTGCATTGATTCCTGCCTAGGCCTGGTAGGTATTCCCAGTGGTGACAACACTGCAGCCCAGGGCCTGGTTTCCTCTTGAAGGATTTTGGAGCCCTCTTGCACATATCCCACCCAGACCTGCTCCCTATGCAGCACTAGGTAGGGCTTCTTTCCTACTGCTTTGGCTCAGGTACGTCTCAAGGATTAGGTCTTCTAGGCTCTGAGGGGATGGCACAGTCCAGCAAGGAGAAGAAAAAGAGATTTATCATTGTCCTTTGCTGCCCATAGGCCCAGCCCCACTGATAGTCAAGAGGTTGATTCTATCAGGCACAAGGCCTAGCAAAGGAAATAATCAATAAAATGAAAAGGCAATCTACAGAACAGGAATATTTGCAAACCATGGACCTGATAAGGGGTTAATATTCAAAATATATGAGCAAAACAAAAACAAAAACAAAAACCTGGCTGGGCACAGTGGTACATGCCTGTAATCCCAGTGGCTCAGGAAGTTGAGGCAGAAGGATCACAAGTTGAAAGCCAGTCTCAGTGAGATACTGTCTCAAAATGAAAAATAGAAAGGGCTAGGGATATGGCTTGGTGGTTAAGTGCTCCTAGGTTCACTCCCCAATTTATTAAAAAAAAAAAACCTAATTAAAAAATGGAAAAATGATCTGAACATATATTTTTTCCAAAGACATAAAAATGGCGAATAGGTATATGAAAAAGGTATTTGACATCACTAATTAAATGCAAATCAAAACCACAATGAGAAATCAACTCATGCCTGTTAGGACAGCTATTGTACTAAAGGGCCAAAAGATAAGTAACGGTGAGAGTGTGGAGAAAAGATGACCCTCATATGCTATTGGTGGCAGTATAAAATTATACAACTATCATGCAAAACTATACAGAGGGTCCTCAATAAGTGAAAAACTACCACATGATGCAGCAATCCCACTTTGGGGTACATATCTAAAGGAAATGAAATCATTATCTTGATGAGATGTGCACTCAGCTCCTTGCAGCAATATTCACAATAGTCAAGATATGGAATCCACCTAAGTATCTGTCAACAAATGAACGTGTAAAGAAAATACAGTTACTCTCCAAAGAACCTCCCTTTTGTTCAACAAATACTCCCAGCACAGCAAGGGAGAAGGGGCAAACAAATGCTCATGAATCACTCATGCCCAAGTGTCAGGAAGTGAAGAATAAGAAGTGGCTACACAGAAGGAGGAAGGTGGACGGAAGAGAGGCCATGCAAGGACCAGAAGCCTTATATGAAAAAGCTATGTGCCTCCTGACCCCAAATGGTCAATGCCTGGGGCTGGGGCAGTCCTGCAGAGAGATCCAGAGACAAACCCCAATCAGAACCCACAGGTGCATTTCACATAGGAAGCCAGAGCTCAACCCAAAGTCTAGCCCCAACATGAAAAGACAGGTAAAGATGGAAGAAACTGGAGTGGCAGCTGTACATGCCTGTGACTGGGAGATTAAGTGAGAGCTCCAAGTGCCAAGTTTCCTAATAACTAAAGCAGGGAAAGCTGGATGTAGGCCCATGAACTCTGGGGGTGTGTGAGACAACTACAGAACAAAGATTAGTAAGGCAGAAGCAGGGATGAAACCTGATCTCCAAACAGGATCACCCAAGCAAGGCTAGCAAAAGCAAACCACAGAATATGTTCCCAGATGCAGAGGGATTCAGGAGGTAGGACAGCAAAGAGGAGCCCTCAGCACTATTTTTTGTTTGGTTGGTTGATTTCCTTTATTTTATTTCTTTTTTCTTGTTTGTTTGTTTGTTTGTTTTAGGTACTGAAGACTGAACCTAGGGGCACCCTCACACTGAGCTACATACATCCTCAGTCCTTTTTCTTTTGAGACAAAGTTTTTATAAACTACACAGGCTGGCCTCAAACTTGCAATCCTTCTGCCTCTGCCTCCCAAATTGCTGAGATTACAGGCATGTGCCATCACACTGAGCTGATCCTCAGCACTTCCTATCCCCAAGAAACTCTCCTTAGTTTAAGAACAGAATCTCCCCCCACACTCACATGGAATCTCCACCTCAGATTCCCCAGTAGCTGGGACGACAGGCTCAAGCCACTCTAAGCTGATAACACTCTTAACAGTTCTAAACAGAATTATCACTAACTCTACAAACTAGTTTTTGGAAGAAATCAATTGGCTTTATTCTCTAAATGACTTGCCTGAAGCCTATAGCACCTAACGGCAGAACCCTGGGTGCAGGTCCACGGTGACCTGGGCAGGGTGGCAGGTGGAGGTTTCATCCTATTGGAAGCCTATACTACAATTTTCCTTATTTTATTTGTCTTGTTTTTGTTCTTTATTATTCAATTTTGCTTATTTTAACGTAGCATCTAAACTCTATGGAAAGTGACCGCTGAGATTTCACCACCTGTACTTGGCACATCCAGGGTTACCAATCTTAGCTCTTAGCTAACTACAGCCATGTGCTACAGCACCCTGTTTTCATCTGTGTTTAGATGCAAAACATGTTGATGTTAACAATAGCAATCAGTTTTGTCATCTATTTCTGAATGTTTTGCCTGACCACATGTACCTTTTGTGTGTGTGTGTGGAATTGGGTACTGAACACAGGGGAGCTCTGTAACTGAGCTACATCCCCAGCCCTTTTCATTTCTTATTTTAACACAGGGTCTCGCAAAATTGCCAAGGCTGGACTCAAACTCACAGTTCTCCAAGTCACCGAGATTATAGGTGTGTGCCACCACATTTGGCTTTTTTGGTTTTTGAAATGGTTCTCACTATGCTGTCCAGATTGACCTCAAACTCCTGGACCCAAGTATTCCTCCTGCCTCAGTCTCTCAAGTAGCTGGGGCTACATACAAGAGCACACTACTGTGCCCAGCTTGTGAGTACTTTTACATTTGGAAAAAGTAACGCCATTCCTCAGTCTCCACTTATGCCAACCCCCGCCCCCATAAAGCAAAGGAAAAAGAAGTAGGCTGAAGAACTGTCAGATCTTTTCAAAACTCATATTAATTGCAGCTTATTTTTAAGTGCTGCTTCCAATGAAGACCAAGATCTGAAAATCTAAGACAGGATCTCTCTTACTGGAGTTGCTGTGAAGAAGAAAACAGCCTCCCTGAGAGTAAACAGCCTGGGCTGGAGGAGAATGGCTTCTTTCACACCCCTTAGCCACATCCCCTCTTCCTTCAAGCTCTCCTGTCAGAGAGGTAAAACCATCCTGCCAGCCACCCCAAAGTCAAACACCAGAGCCATGTGTCCAGCCAAACAGCCTGTACTGTTTGCAGAGCACCTGGTGAAATTATTCCATAGGTAGCATTAAAGCCCTGGTACCCCAGGATCCCCCAGGATACTTTCAGAAGTACAAAATGGAGTAGGAAAACCCTCAGGTTACTTCTCTCCTTTTATAAACTCATGAAACTGAGGTCCAAAGAGGATATGAGATTTACTCCAAGTCACCCAACATCATATAAACCCTGGTGCCTCCCACTTCTTACCAAATCAAACCCCATATAACACTAATCCAACTTTGATCACTACAATTCAACACAGAAGTAGGAAAAAACAAATCTGTGCAAAGTCAAGGGAAGCCCAAAAAAATAATCATTATTATTATTTATTAATTAAATAACCATCTGACAGGAACATGGCTCTCTCAGATGGGGCAGTTTAAGCTGGTACAGTGAAGAGAGGACTATCTCCTGAGAACAAGTTTGTTTGTTTCTTTTGCTACTGGGGATGGAACCCAGGGGCACTTTACCATTGAGTTACATCCCCAGTGCTTTTTTTTTTTTTTT
>PVKS010047323.1:0-12874 GCA_004027875.1 Aplodontia rufa | reverse complement strand
ATGGTGTTGAATTTTATCAAATGCTTTCTCTGCATCAATTGAGATGATTATATGGTTTTTGTTTTTAATTTTGTTTATATGGTGAATTACATTTATTGATTTGCGTATATTGAACCAGCCTTGTTTCCCTGGAATGAAGCCCACTTGGTCGTAATGGATTATCTTTTTAATATGCTTTTGTATCCGATTAGCTAAAATTAAGGAGTTTGCATCCATGTTCATCAGGGAAATTGGTCTGTAGTTTTCTTTCTTTGACGTGTCTTTGTTGGGCTTTGGAATCAGTGTAATATTTGCTTCATAGAAAGTTTTTGGGAGTGTTCGCTCTCCTAACCTTCCTAGGGGAGGTCTGAGAAAGCAGCTCTTTTGAAACATGATCACTGCTTAATAATTTGAGATAGTAATCATTTAAGTAGTAGATTGACTGATGCCTTAGAATTCAAAATTTCCCCCTTACTGCCCCATATTTATATTTATTGAAAATATGCCAGAGGAAGGGCTTGTTCCCTGATCTTTGGCAAAGCAAGTCCTTTAACAATTCCATTGCATGATTTTAAATTAAAAATTTGTCTCTCAAGTTTATTAAATTTCTCCTTATAACGTCTATATTTGTAGAGAAATCTTTTTCTCACTCATCTATGTGTGTCTGGGTGTTTATATGCATTAAACAAATATATATATTCACATATATACCATGTATACATTTATCATCTGTGGTTTCATTGATCCACCTTATATCATTGTACCTTATATCAATGCATTTTGTCTAATTGCATTGTATAATGTAGCTCACCAAAAATATGTGTAAGAAGCAAAAATTTATACAAAGTTTACTGTGAAGCAGCATAGAGGATGAGTAGAGCAATGCAGATGGAAAAATAAGGGGATAGGGCCATTGTGGTAGTAGCCACAGAGAGGAACCGAGATACTGCAGTATATGCAAGAGGTGGCCTGGGCTGGACTCATGACTGTTGGATGTGAGTGCTGTGGGAAAAGGGAGGGAGAGGTGTTGGATTGTAGGGATGAGCAGATGGTTGGTACTGTTTGCTGAGAGCAAACACCAGTGGAAAAGAAAGTTTTTGGGGAAAGATAATGAATTTGGGAGATTTGAGTTGTGTGTTTAAAAGGAATTGGAAACAGGTTTAATGAGAGAAAGATTGTTTATGCAGGTTAAGTGTTAGCAATGGTGGGTGGAGGTTGACAGCAGGTGGAAAGAGTTGGACAGCCAGATGTCTGCCAAGTCCCTTAGTGCCTGTAGATGTCAAAAGTAAGAAAGATTTTTGGCAGAAAATGAAGCTAAGGCTGAGTACTAACTCTTTTCCAATGTACAATTCTACCCATTAATTCCGTTATCTTCCTCCATACTAAGTCAAAGGTGAACTAAAATTTTAGGATTAAAGTAACTGTCACCCAGAAATATGCCAGAGGAAGAGCATATTCCCTGATCTTTGGCAAAGCAAGTCCTTTAACAATTCCATTGCATGATTTCAAATTAAAAATGTCTCTAAAGTTTATTAAGCTTCTCCTTATAATGTCTGTATTTCTTGTCTGGGAGGTAAAAGTTGTAATTAGCAGATTATGTAAATAGTAAATCCTGTACCCTGGAAATTTCCCTGCAGTTTTTGTTTGCCACTAGATGGCAGGCTCTGCTCACAGAATTACACGAACGACCTCACCAGAAGTTTTTTTTTCTAACCTTGTTAACAAAAAGAGGAAATTGTTATAGAAGCCAAGATCAGTTCGAATGTACAAATGAGAGGATATCAACTTTAAAATTACCCTTTTATTGAATAATTAATTTGTGTATTCTACGAATATGGATCTTATACTAGCTTATTGCCTTTTTATTTCCTATACCCCCATGACCCTTAATTTGAGATATCAGTCAGTAGAGACTAATTTAGACAACTATGTGCCACATAACCATAGTGATGAAATTTTTTCCCTTAACTATATAAGTTGCTTTTTATTCCAAGGCCCCACAGTGCTAACAGATCCCCCTGGTTAATTTAGAGTGAGATAAGAAGCAGATGGAAGAGGAGGCAGGCTTTAGACTGAGGAATTAGACTGTCAGTCAGGCCAAGACTGGTGGTGGTGTTGGATAACTGGTAGACCCTCCCTGGTCTTGGGGCTCTTCATTGTACACTGAGGTTACTTATACTTACTTGAATTGCTGTTTTATGTGTGAGGATTAATGATTGCATTAAAGATTCTTTTTTCAGAAAGTATGTCATGATGAAGTTGATAATAATGATGACTTTAAAGTAGAAGAGGAATCAGAAGAAGCAGGGGAAAGAGCAACCATTCTGGAAAGCCAGCCTTTTAGGCTGTTGCCTGGATACCCCACATTCCATTGTTTAGGAAAAAATTGTAGAAGTTGCACCAATTTGGAAAACACTGTAGGCCAAAGTCTATAGGCAGAACAACAGGCTAACATTTTTCTTTGGCTAACATTTCAGGATTATTCCTTAATAAGTACTGGGAAACTGAAGAAGTCCAAAAATGGAAGAATAGAAGAATATCTTTCTGATGATTTTCAAATGTCCTTAAAACAAACAAAGCTTATCATATATATATAAAATATCCACTTAAATTATCAGCTATCTAATGTCATAGAAACAATAGGTTTTGCGTGTATGTATACAAATATGTATATTTATGTGTATTAGATCTATACCTTTTATCAATATGATTTCTATGTATTTAAGGAGGCTGGCAAGTCTAAAATCTGCAGCATAGGCTGGAAGGCTGGGTCCCAAAGGAAGATCTGAGGCCACATTTCAAGTACAAATACCTCCTGCTATAGAATTCCCTCTTGGTTTGGGGAGAGGAGGGTCAGCTTTCTGTGCTGTTAGGCCTTCAACTCATTTGGTGCGGCCTACCAATGTCAGGGAGAGAAAAATACTGTAATTCAGAGTCCATTGATTTAAATTTTTATCTCATCCAAAAAACATCCTCATAGAAACATTCAGAAAAATGTGTGACAAAATATCTGTAGCTCAGTCAAGTTGATACGCAATATTATCACATTGGTAAAATCTCATTCATTCAAAAATCCATTCTGTAGGAGATCTTTACTAACTACAGCTTTTGTGGTAGGCAGAATTCCAAGATGATCCCCAGTGACCCACGTGTGTGTATAATTCTCTCCCTTTGAGTATGGGCACACCTGTGAATATAATAAGGCACATTCTTGTTATTATGATCATTGCATGGCAAACGTAAAGGGATTTTTGTAATTAAGGTCCCTAATCAGCTGACTTTGAGTTAATCAAAAGGGAGATTATTCTGGGTGGACCTGGCCAATTAGGTTGTTTTTAAGAGACAGGCAGCAGGACAAACCCTCATGCTGGCCTTGAAGAGGCAAGCCACCATGCTGTGAACTGTCTGTGCTGAGGGAGAAGCCAACCGCTTCAGAGAAAGTAAGACAGGGGCCAGGAAATACCCACTTTATCACCTAGCAAAATAGTGGTCAGGGTACACTACAAAATTAGATGGTAGTGGTGTGTGAATAGTAAATGCAAGATACTGAGAAAACCAAGCACAGATCAGCCTTACAAGAAATTGGACAAGGAAAGGAGAATAAGAGGAAGACCTAGGATCATGGTATGGTTTTTCATAAATGGGAAGGCAAAGCAAAACAGAAATATTGACAGGAATAGGGTAAAGTGAGGCTCCCAAGGAAGTAATCCTGAATAATGATGAAGCAGTTTTACCTGGACAGGACTAGGCTGGTGCTACTGCTGTCCTTGGGTGAAAAGCTGGTAGGTGTAGCTGCAGATGAGTTTGGAAAGGAGAATGACAATCAACCAGGGCAGGAAATAGAAACACTGTCAGTGACCTCTATTTTCCCTGTGAAGTAGGTCTACTATATTCTGTGGATGAGTGTTCAGGCAGGGCTGGAGGAGAGTGAAAGATTAAAAACAAAACAAAACTTTTAAATAGCATGCATGCAAAAATTTTAAAAAATCACAACTATACCATTGGTAAATGACTACTGTATGAATCCACTTATCTAGCTACCATATAAATAGAGGATCACTGGCACCCTAGAATTTCTTCCCATGTCCCCAACCAGATTGCTAATGTTCTCTAAAGCAACCACCATCCTGATCCATCCTGACTTCCAACACCATTATTTTTGTCGTTTTATCGTAATTTATTGGAAAGGAGTTATACAGTTTGCACTTGATTTCTTTTATTTAAGAGTGTGTCTAGGGGCTGGAGCAGTGGCTCAGTGGTTTTGGCGCTTGCCTGGCAAGCACAAGGACCTGGGTTCAAACCCCAGCACCACGTACACAACTGAGTGTTGGAGCAAAAAAGGCCATGTGAAAAACTAAAGTTGTTTCTCTCTTCCTCTGTCTCACTATCTCTCTCTCTTTAAAAAAAAAAAAATTAAAAAAAGTGTCTACCAGAAGAAAGGTAAGGGATCAGGGAAGAGAGAGGTAGAGGGATGTGGGGAGGTGGATATTGAACAGATTGTATTGCTGAATTGTATGTATTTAGGAATATTTGCCAACTAATCACAACATTATGTAAAACTATAATGTACTAATGAAAATAAATTAAAAGAAATAAAAACTAAGGGATAAAATGTCTATAAAATTCATCTATGTTGTTGGGAGTAGAAGTAATTAAGTTGCATTATTGTATTCCAACTTTGCATATGCCACAACTTGTCTTTTCTTTTGTTCAGACATTTGTGGTGTTTCTAGTTATGACTACCACAGATGAGTTGCTATAGAAAGACCCGCTACCTGTCTTTTGGTGCCCTACAGTGCATTTTCTGTTGGACAAGAACAGAAGTGGAATAGCTGAGGATTAGGTTATACACATGTTCAGCTTTCACAAATATTGCCTGGGAAGGAAAGAGCTGACGATAATCAGTTTTATCCATTTATTGGGGATGTCTGGCTAAAAAGAAAAAAGATTCAGGTAAATCATTTTGTAAACGTGCCAATGAGAGACCTGACAAGTACACCAATAGTGACTACTGTTAGGCGAGCCCTTACCTTGGAATGCTTTTTTAGCAGGATGTGCATGAACAGTTTATGTTGCTTTTGTAAATAAATCTAGAGTGTATGTACTTATGGGACATGGCTTCCAAAAATGTCACTCAAGCTAGTAAGTTTCAGAATATAAAATGTAGATGTTTCATGACCAAAACAGCTCCATTTGTACACATGATGTGTCTTTGTCCACTAGTGCTTCTACAACTGAGTATCAGAGACTGGATAATGTTTAAAGAACAGACATTTGTTTCTCTTGGTTCTGGAGGCTGGGAAGTCCAAGATCAAGATGCTGGCATCTGGTGATCATCTTTCTTCTGGGTCCTGGCACAGTGGAAGGCAAGAGGTAATGAACTTGTGCTCTCAGTCCTTTTTATGAAGGTACTTGATCTTGCTTCTCTGGAGGCATCCTCATGGCCTAATCGCCTTTTCAGGCCCCACCTCTTTATACTGTCACCTTGGTGACACCAGAATTTTGGAGAGGTCACATTCAGACCATACCATGATGCCACATTTGCAACACTGGAGAGCGTCACGGGCAAGCACCGATCTCCTCGTTCGCCTGTGTTCTTGTAATTATTTGTGGTCACTGGGTAAGATCTCAGAATCTTCTGAGTCTGACTTGACAGTCAGTTCTTCATGTGATCTCACTACTGAACTGTCCTCTACAATGGTTCCAGTTTGTCCTCATGACACCAGTGTAAGAGAGTTCTAATTTCATTAACAGTTGGTAATCATCAGTCTTTTTATTCTCAGACATTCTGGGGTATGTGGAAGTCCTTTGACTTTGTTCTTTTGTCATCAAAATTGCCTTTGCTGTTCTTCACCATCTTGTTTCCTTCTTAATTTTAGAATTGGTTTGTCCATTTCCACAACAAATATGCCTCACTTTTGATTGAAATAGCATTAAATCTGTGCATAAATATGGTAGAAAGGCCATTTTTTTCAGTACTTTGTGTTATGGTTTGAATTGCGACCCTTCCAAAGATATGTAGAAGTTCTAATGTTTGATACCTGTGGATATGAACTTATTTGGAATAGGACACTTAATTACATTTGCAGATATAATTAAGTGAAAATGAGGTCACATTTGATCTGGGTTGACCCTAAATCCAGTGACTTATGTACTTATAAGGAGAAGATAATTGAATTTCAATCTTTGTTCTTCTTGGTATACTTATTTAAGGCTATAAATTGCCGTTTAAGTGTAGATTTAGCTGCTTTGCACAAATTTGAATATGTTTATACTTTCTCTTTTATATGCTAAAAGTATTTTCAAGTTCTTTAAGTTTCTTTGGATAATTTTGAAATTTATTCTTTAATTTGAACAATGTGGGTATTTCTAGTGGTATTTTTGTTATTGAGTCCTAATTTAATTTTGTTACGATGAGAACATATTCTGAATGATTTTGATCTTTAGAAAGTTTTTGAGAATTGCTTTATGGCCTAGCATATAGTTAGTTTTGATAAGTATTTCATGCATTTTTTGTAGTTGCTAGAGTCAGTGTTCAATATCAGTAGACTGAATTAATTGTATTTTTCAATTTTTTTCCACCTTTAACTGACTTTTTGGTCTACATGTTCTATGGATTATTCAGAAAGGTATGTTAAACACTATCACTCTATTTCTACTTTTTTAGTTCTGTTAGTATTTTCTCCATTTTTTTGGGCTGTATTAGATGTGTATACATATAATATTGTTATAATATTCTCCTAAAATAATAGTTTTATCATTATGAAATATTCCTGTATTCATCAGCTTTCTTTTTGTCATGGTGACAAAATAGCTGAGATAATCAACTTAAAAAGAGGCAAGATGTATTTTGGTTGACAGTTTTGGAATTTATAATTCCTTGTCAGTTGGCCCATTGCTTGGATCTGTGTCCAGGTAGTACACCAAGGTAGGAGCATGTGATGGAAGAAGCGATTCACCTCATGTCAGTAAGGAAACAAAAAGAGGTAGGAAGGGATTGGGTCCCCATATCCTTTTCAAGGGTGCACCCTCAATGAACTAATTTACTTCCACTAGGCTCAACCACTTACAGGTTTTACTACCTCCCAATAGCACCATGGGCCTGGGACTGAGACTTTAGCACATGAACCCTTGTGGGACAATTATCCAAACCACAAACATACTTTTTCATCTGCAATTACGCTTTTTTTTTGTTTTTAAAGATTTTAGATCTTTCTATGTCTTTATATTTGAGACATATCTTTTATAAGTAATAGATTTTTTTTTTTCAAATGTACCCATATTTGTCTCCTACTTGGAATATTTAGTTAGGGTAAATTTAATGTAACTACTTAAATATTTGTGTCTAAATATATTATCCTATTTGTTTTATATTTTTCCAATCCATCCAAAGTTCTCCTTTTCCCCTCTTTCCCCACCTCTTTTGTGTGTCTGCTGGTAATAAAATCTCTCAATTTTTATTTGTTTGAACACAGATTTATTCAATTATTAACCTTTTAAAGTTATGTTTTGCTGTGTATAGAGTTTTAGATTAAGGTAATTTGAAAATATTATCCCATAATTTTCTGGCTTCCATTATTTCATTTGAAGTTGGTCCAAGTCTCATTATTTTTCCTGTAAGGGTAACATTTTTATTGACTTTGACTACTTTAAAAATATTCTTTTTACCTTTGATTTTCAGCAGCTTACTCTGTTGTACCAATAGTTTTCTTCTTACTTGTACTATTTGCGGTTCTTATCTCTTTTGAATTTGTGGATCAATATCTTTCATTAATTTTGGAAATTCTTAGCATTATCACTTAAAATGTTTCTTATCCATTTTCTCTCTTAGGAGTCTATTTGCATGTATTACTCTTTTTAAATCACATTCCTTTGGTTTTAAAAACTCTTTTGAATTGCCTTTTTCCCCCTCTTACTGAGTTCATTTTTCAATTGTTTTCTTTTTAATTGTTCTATTATTTGGGTCCTGAGGATTGAATCCAGAGCCTTGTGCATGCCAAACATGTGCCCTACCACTATACCCTAACCCCAGCTCTTAAATTGTCTTCTCCTTAATTCTCTCTTCATTTGATTAATATCAATAATTGTGCATTTCAGTTTCAGAATTTCCACTTGATCTTTAAACTAGTTTTCAGTTGTGAAACCTTCTATCTTGTCTTATTAAATTGAATATATCAGCCATAGCTATTTTAAACTTTGTGTTGAAGTTCAATATTTGGATTTCCTATGGATGTGTTTCTGTTGTCTACTTAATTTTCAGACAATTTTGATATCTAGTAGTTTTAGAATGTTCTATGTGGTATCTGAAAAATTATGAAGAAAAGTTAAGACTCTGGACAATATTATATTTCTCTAATGATGATTTACTTTTGCTCTTGGAAGGCTGATTGACTTAATGTAGTCAGGTCCTGTGATTCTCAAAGCTGAGCATTAATCTTTGTGGGGTTTGTCTTTTACTGAATCTCTTGGAAGAGTGAAGGATCCCTTTAAGACTACATGACTTATTTTGGGTCATGTATTCATTTTTGAACCAATCACTTAGGGGTAAGGAATGTTATTTACACAGTGGCTTAGGTCAGGTTTACCTTAACTAATTAACTGTGGCAAGAGTAGAGGGACCACCTTGATTAGGTTATGATAATCAGATACTTTTTTGGAAGTGAACTTAATCCACTTTTACAACAACTACATAGGGGATTCGTAATGCTACTCAGGTGGAAAAAATTCAGGGGGAGAACCATAGTCTGCCAAACATGCTGATTGCAAAGAACATTAAATCAAGACTTGGGAAAACTGAGTTTTAGCCTTGACCTTTTCATTGTTTTTAATATGTAGATCTGGAAAAGATACATACCGTCTCTAAACTTGAGTAAAAGTAAAATGAGGAAGTAGGATTAAAATAGTGATTTTTCAGACCATGCCCTATATGGATGTGCTTCTATATTTATTGTGGGCCAAATGGGATTCCACTTTACTTCATTAGAAGATTTTCTGCACACAAGATTTCATTTGATTAGAGTATTCTCTAGCTAAAAAGCATTTAAAAACTAGTAGACTAAATTATTTAAAACATTTTCAGTTTTATTCTTTTATAGATGGAAATTAATAATCCAAACATATTTTTTCTGCTTATTTTTGAATTTTTGGATAAAAGATTCAGTCACTACCCTATCTAATCTCCTTAGTTAAAAAATAGTGACCACAGAATTCATTTTTAGGGCAAAAACATAAGACTAGTAATTTTATGATGATACAGTGCAATATGCCCAGATTTTCCAGAAATGTGTCATTTTAAATAAAGGAAAATAAGAGTAAAGAACTTTCCTTATATCATACAATTATAAAACATTAGAGCTTAGCCAATTTTTTGGAAGGGGTGCTGTAGGCAGAATTCTAATGTGGCCCCCAAGTTTCCTGGGCCATGATATACATATACCTTCTTCTTGTTGTCCAATCAAACACTGATATAGGTACTGCTTAGAGAGATTTTCCCAGATGTAATTAATTTCCATTATAGTTGACCTTAAAGTAGAGAGACTGTATGGGCCTGATCTAATAACATGCACCCCTTATATCTGGGTCAGGAACAGAGGAAGATAGAATTGAAATATGAAGAGGTTTGACTGCATGACTTTCTCCATTTTTGACTGAAGAAGCAAGAGACCACATGGCAAGGAAAGCAGGTGGCTTTGAGGAGCTGAAAGCTGCCCTGGCTAATGGCCCACAGTAAAACAAGAATTTGGTCTTACAACTACTAGGAGCTGAGTTTTGCCACAACCATGTGAGAGCTTGGAAGATGTGTTAGTCTGCTCAGGCTACCCTAACAAGATATGATAGACTGGGTGGCTTAAGACAACAGAAGTTATTTGCTCATAGTTCTGGAGCTAGAAGTCCCCAGGCAAGGTGCTGGCAGGGTTGGTATCTTGGCCTGCAGTTAGCTGACTTCTTGCTGTATGTTTGTGTGTGATTGAACATGGGGTAGAGATTATTTTAATGTCTTTCTATAAGGACACAAATCCTCTCAGGCTAGGTCCTGTCCTTATGATTTCATTTAATTTTATTCATCCCCTTAAAGGCCCTTTCTCCAAGTTGAGACAGACTGGGTGCTGGGGCTTCAACATACGGATTTTGGAAGGACACAGTTCATTCTATGTCGAAGACCCTGCCGTCCAGTTTAGAATTCCAGCCTGGGCCAACATCTTGATTTCAGCCCAGTGAGAGTCAGCCGAAAATTGAGCCTTGCTATGCCTGGACTTCTGGACTCCAGAAATGTGAGGAAGTACACTTGTGTTGCTTTAAGCCACTAAATTTGTAGTAATTTATTATGGAGTAATAGAAAACCAAGACAAGGACACTTGGAAAGTCTAGGCCAACTCATTGTGCATGAAGAAAATTATGCCTGAGGAATCATGACTAGTAAAGTGATATACTGGCAGGTTCTGCAGTAGAGGTGCGGGGGACAACACCCCAAAACCTCTGCTCTCAGCCTAGGTCTCTTTCCACTCTGGTTTCTACTTCTGGGCCTCCTGATGATTTAACTAACTAGGTTTTATTATTACAAAACAGCCTTTTTATCTCAAAATTCCCTCCTTCTGTTTCTAAAACTTTGCATAGATCCCTAGTAAAACAGGAACCCTGTTCTACTTGTAAAGGCCTCAGTAATGCCCACTACTATCTCACTCCAACTTCTAGAAAGTTCTTCCTTCTGGTTCATTTACATGCAGGGTTTATTTGAGCATGCTCTGCAGACCACCTCTGTTTGAGTTACTGAAGGTGCTTGCGTGTTCAGAATGCTAATTCCTGGGCCTGCCCTCCGAGGCTGACAAAGTGGGTGATGCTAGTGCACATTAAAGTTGCAGAGATGCTGGTGCATACTTAATGCTGTGGTGTGTGCCCGTTCCTACTTGTTGGCTCCTCAGAGGAATGTGAAAACATCTGTTCATCATTCTGTGCATAATAGACCATAGCATAATTTTGATTATCTCATTCCCACAAGACTCCAGTGAGATGGTTTATCTTATCATTGGAGAGTGTCCAGAGCTGGGAACCTTCTTACCTCAGTACTTCGCCTGTTTTCCCCAGAACCATTTCATTGTTCCCTTTGTTGTTCTTGCTCCAGCCAAACACATTATTACCAAAGAAGGAAGGTCAGTAGGACACACCTGCATGACTCAGTGATTAAGATTATTCTATTGACCATTTGGGGTTAATATATAAAGATCTGATAACTTGTTTTCCAAGTGCCGTAAATACCAAGAGATTTGTGTTTCATCTTAGGGTGAAGGATTTGGACACTTCTTTAATAGATGTTGGGAGAATAATCATCCTGTATACTTTGCTAGAAATAAAAGTTACCACCTGTCAACATTACGGAGGCTGTCTCGGATGATGTTAATCTCCGTTTGCCTTTGTTTGTTTTGTTCCCCAGTCATCCAGATTGGATTTCTCTACAAATTTATATTTCCTTTTGTCAAGGTGCTTATTGTCTTTTTGGGTGCATGGTCACTAGAAGTTCACTGATGAATTATAGCAATGACCAACCAGTGGTGACCATCCTTTGAGCAGAAAGATTTTCTCTTCTATAGGCTATTCTTTAATTTTTTTATTAGATGATACAGAGTTACAATTGAGGGGGAAACATTATCAAACATTCAAGAACAAACGTATATATACTTCGTTATCTAGGGCTAATGCAATGTCATGGAACCCTGCTTGGGTTCCCGATGTTGCTGTTTCCCCCAGAAGAACCCCTGAGCTAAATTGATATCTCATGGAGGTCAGAGATCACTTTCTGACTTTCTGAGATGATTCCCCTGTATTCACATCCTCCAGTCTCCTAGGTGATTTTCTTAAGCCCTCCCCGGAACCTCTCTCCCAGCCTAGGCCTCCAAGTATCCTAGGGAGTCATCTCCCTGTTGTGATAAGAATCATACAACTTGAAGTTATTATTAGCTTAGCCATGTAACATACTGCTTCCCGATGTATTCTAGCTTCCACAGATGAGAGAAACCCCATTTGGCCCTTGAGTCTCTGAGATTGGGATACTTCACTTTGCATAATTCTTTCCCTCTCCATCCATTTGAGCGCAAAAGCCATAATATTGTCTTCTCTAATGGCCGAGTAATATTCCATCGTGTATATATATGTACCAAAGTTTTTGTATCCACTTGTCAAGAGAGGGGCATCTGGGTTGGTTCCATAGTCTAGATATAGTAAATTGAGCTGCTATAAAGATTGATGAAGCTACATCGCTATAATATGCTGATTCTAATTCTTTTGGGAAAATCCCGAGGAGTGGGATAGCTGGTCATAAGGTGGTTCTATACTTAATTTTTTGAGGATTCTCCACACTGCTTTCCAGAGTGGCCGAACCAGTTTGCAGTCCCACCAGCAGTGTGACGGTGTTCTCTTTTCCCACAGCCCCTCCAGCATCTGTTGTTCGAATTTTTCATTTTTGCCACTCTAACAGGAGTGAGGTGGTATCTAATTGAAGTTTTGATTTGCATTTCCCTTATAGCTAATGATGTAGAGCATTTTCTCATATATTTATGGGCTTTCTGTACTTCAAATGGAGAGAAGTTCCTTCTGAGATCTTCAGCCCATTTGTTGATTGGATTATTTGTGGGTTTGGAGTTTACTTTCTTCAGTTCACTGTATATTCTGGATAATAGCCTTCTATCCGAGGTGGAGCAGGCATAGGTTTTCTCCCATTCTGTAGGTTCTCTCTTGATGCTCTTGACTACATCTTTAGATGTGGAAAAACTTTTTAATTTCATCCCATTCATTTATTCTTGACTTTACTGCTTGAGCCATGGGAGTTTTGTAGAGGAAGGCACTGCCGAGTCCTATAAGCTGTAGTGTTGACCCTACTTCTTTATCTAGTAAGTTTAAAGTT
>PVKS010047322.1:0-12871 GCA_004027875.1 Aplodontia rufa | reverse complement strand
ACTGCACACTAAAAATTCACATGGTGGTGAGCTCCCCAGTTGTAGAAGATTTTAAAGTTCTGGAAGACTTCACTTTTCTTCCTCTCTTCTTCCATATATTCCTTATTCTCCTGTCTGTACTTTTGGTGCAAGGATCTTGGAATTGATTCTAAAATTTTCAGGTCCAGATCATTCTTTTTATCCTGTGTCATCTGAGCAGATCTTTCTTAAAAGAAATGTGAAATCCCTGCCCAGTCCAGCATGCACTCCCCGACCTCTGTGAGGCCCAGTGAGGAACAAGACCCAGTTCTCCAAATATTGTCATGTATCTGGTGACAAAGCACAACACAACAAGGAATTGCAAAGGTTTCCCTGGAAATCTTTTCTAGTTACTTAGTAGCAAATAATTACCAAAATACATAATTGACTTCTTGATTTGTGCCCATAATCCCCCCACATCCTTTTCCTTTGTAATCTCTCTAACTTTTGCCATTGCCAGTTCTTATGGGTTGAATTGTGTCCTTTTTAATAGATATGTTAGAGTCAAAACCCAGTACCTCAGAGTGTGACCCTTATTTGGAGATCCAATCTTTACAGAGGTGATCAAGTTAATATGAGATCTTGAAGGTGGTCCCTAATCTAATACAAGTTGTGTCTTTGTAGGAAGACAAATTTTGAAACATACATACAGAATGTCAAGTGAAGACTGGAATTTTGCTACAATAACACATGAAACTCTCAGAATCCGGAGATAAGCCTGGAGCAGATCCTTCCGCAAGAGCCTTTAGAGGCAACATGTCCCTGCCAGCACCTTGATCTTGGAATTCCAGCCTCCATAGCTATGAGACTATCAGTTTTTGCTGATTAAGTCATCTAACTTGTGGCATTTTGTTATAGCAGCCCTAGCAGATGTGTGCAACCCGTTTAATTGCAAGCAGTTTTCAAGCTGAATTTGTCAATCCTTATTTGCATTGTATTTATAAACCCTTTCCATATAAGAACAAGGAAAGAGGATTATAAAAATTAGAGCATAGACATTATTAATGCAAATATCAAGTGTTTTGCATGGATTACAAAAATATTCCCTGACAGCCCTTGAAATTTGCATTCTGTGCTATCTACACATCATCACAGAGGAATAAATATAATCACATTTAAAAAGGCAAAGATTCCTCAACTTCTTTCTGCTGTTCCTCTTTTTTCCTGTCCCTCCCCCTTAATCACCTTCCTCCACTCCACTGATTTTCCCTTCTATTTTTGTGAAATCTGCCCCCTTTTCTTTTTATTTCTCTCTAGCTTCTGCATATGAGAGAAAACATCAGACCATTGACTTTCGGAGTCTGGCTTATTTCATTCAGCATGATATTCTCTAGTTCCATTCATTTACCTGCAAATGACATAACTTTATTCTTCATGGCTGAGTAAAACTCCATTGTTTATGTATACCACCTTTTCTTTATCCATTTGTCTGTAAACAAGCACCTGAGCTGGTTCCATAACTTGGCTATTGTGAATTCCACTGCTACAAACTTTTGTAGGCATGTATCATTATCGTATGCTGATTTCAGTTCTTTTGGATAAATACTCAGGAGTGGGATAGCTGGGTCATATGGTGATTCAATTCCCAGTCTTTTGAGGAATCTCCATACATCTTTCCAAAGTGGTTGTACTAATTTTCAGTCCCACCAACAATGTATAAGTGTACTCTTTTCCCCATGTCTTTGCCAGCATTTATTATTATTTGTATTCTTTTTTAGAGAGAGAGAGACAGAGAGAGAGAGAGAGAGAGAGAGAGAATGAATCAGTTTTATTTAGTTTTCTTGTAGCTTTTGTTGTGCTGACATTTCATTGTGTATGTGGTGCTGGGGTTTGAACTCGTGTCCTTGGGTATGCCAGGCAAGTGTCAGAGCCCCTGAGCCACTACTCCAGCCCCTATTATTTGTATTCTTGATGATTGCCATTCTGACTGCAGTGACATAGAATCTCAATGTTATTTCGATTTGCATTACCCTGACTGCTAGAGGTGTTGAACTTTTTTGTATATTTGTTGGGTATTTGTATTGCTTCTTCTGAAAAATGTCTATTTAGTTATTTTGTCAATTTATTTATTGGGTCTCTCAACCTGCACAAATGTCAAATCAAAGTGGATCAAAGACCAAGAAAGAAACTTCACAACTGCTAGTAGAAAACATATGGCGAATACTCCAACATATTGGTGCAGGCACTGACTTCCTTAACAAGATCCTGAAAGTTGAAGAAACAAAATCAAGAAAAATTAAATGGGATGACATCAAATTAAAAAGTTTCTGCACAGCAAAGAAATACTTAAGAGTATGAAGAGAGCCTACAGAATGGGAGAAAATTTTGCCAGCTACTCCTTCAATAGGTGATAATATTCAGAGCATAAAAAGAACTCTCAAAAAGTTAACACCAAAAACCTTAACAGTTATTAATACCAGCAACTCTCAAACTTTTGGGGCTTAGTACCTCTATGTATTCTTTTTTTTAAGAGTTCTTTCTTTAAGAGAGAAGGACAGTGAGAGAAAGAGAGAGAGAGAGAGCCAGAAAGAATCAATTTTTTAAATAACTTTATTTAGTTTTTCACATGGCCTTAGTTGCTCCAACACTTAGTTGTGTACGTGGTGCTGGGGTTTGAACCTGGGTCCTCGTGCTCGCCAGGCAAGCCCCGAAACCACTGAGCCACCGCTCCAGCCCAGAAAGAATCAATTTTTATTGAGTCCTTCACATGACCTTTGCTGCTCTGACACTTAGTTGTGTACGTGGGTGCTGGGGTTTGAACCAGTGTGCTTGCGCATGCTGGACAAGTGCTGTAACCACAAGCCACTGCTCCAGCCCCATTCTTTGTATTCTTAAAGTTTATTAAGTACCCTAAAACCTCTAGCTTATATGGGATAACATAATAACATATATATGCTTATGTTTAATACTATATAATTTTGCTGTATTAACATAAAAATGAGAAATCTAAAAATATGTATTTAATTAAAGATGAATATAAAATATGGTAACACAAATAACATATCTTATGAAGAAACTAAAACCCATAAAAATGAACTTTAGTTAAAAAGAGTGGCTTCATTTCACATGTTTGAGAGACTCTTTTCCATGTCTGAATATTCATATCTATTTCTGACTTTGTTCTGTCTTGGTATCACACTCAGGGGGACTCTGGAAAGCTCCTCTGTACCCTTAGGAGAGCAGGAGGGAAAAAAAGCAAAAATGTGCTTTACTATCATTGTGCAGAGATTTGATCTATGAACTCTGCCTCAAAGTGTCTCAGGGCCCCTCCAGTTCCCCCAGATCCCCTTGAGAACTGCAGTGCCAGTACATATTTCTCAGGCCCTGTGGATGTGCATCTTGGCATTGACCTCAGTCTCTGTTGGCATTAGTTGTGCATCTCATGTTTGTGGGTGCTCACTGCTCCACCTGTCCTGTCTAATATTACTGCTTTTTGGAGAAGAGCTGGGAGCAACACAGTGAGTCAACAGAAATGCCCAGTGCTCAAAGTAAAATAGTGATTGGGCCAGGGCCATGGAGATACCTGAAAGGCAGGCAATATAGAGTCTTGCATTCATCAACAAACATTTCTATTAGCCTCTACATGCTACTGGGCATAAAAAAAGATAAATAGGACAAGGTTACTTCCATCATGGGTGGGGGCAGATAAAACTGAGATCATTGTTACTGGAGAAGCAACAGAATATCAGGGTGGATTTTTGTCAGAGAGGGTGGGGTGGTTCACAGAGAAAACCATCTCCTATAGGAATATCCAGAGAGTGACAAGGGAGGGTAACATTCCAGACAAGACAAGGAGTGTTGCTCAAAATCACACAGTCAGGAAGGGGCCTCCAGTATGTAGAGCCCTGCTGGGTCAGGTCTGAGAGAGGAGGAGGAGGGGACCTGGGGACAACACCCTCAGTATTTCTTTTTTTAAGAGAGTGAGGCAGACAGAGAGAGAGAGAGAGAGAGAGAATATCCATCAATTTTTATTTATTTTTTAATTTAGCTTCCATTGTTCTGACACGTGGTTATGTACGTGGTGCTGGTGTTTGAACCCGCATCCTCGCCCATGCTAGGCAAGTGCCTTAAGTGCTGAGCCATTGCTCCAGCCCTCAGTATCTCCTTCGAACTTTCAGAAATATGAAGTCTCTCCAGGTGGTTCTGATGTGGAGGAACACTTTAGATAAACTGCAGCCCAAACTTGAGTCCAGTGCAGGGTTTGGAGCGACTGCCTGAGTTCTAAGTCCAATCCCTCCACTTACGTGCATCTTGACCTCCCACCAATGCTCTGAATTTAAACCTTTTTTTCAGGGCTGAGGATGGAACTCAGGGCCTTGTGCATACTAGGCAAGCGCTCTGCTGCTCAGCTAAATCCCCAACCCCATGATTTAAACTTTTTTGAACCTAAGTTTCTTCTTTTATAGAATGACGATTATAAAATGAGCTCCTGGGGTGAGGCAGAGAGAAGTGAGATTACAGGAGACTCTTGCACATCAGTGGCCATCCGTCTCAGTCTTTTTCATTTCTATAGGGTGCACAATGCAGCTGTGGGAAGAAGCTGTCAGGCACTGCTTGGGTCCCGCCCTGCTGTAACCCTTTGCGTCAATACCCTGGGTCTTTTGGTCCACTGTCCCTCCACCTCTTGGGAGTGTTGGGAGCATGGCCAGGGCATGGCCCCAGTGGCTGGTGGCTGTGTGGAAATAGGGCAGCAGTCAGGCTTTCTTTAGATTCAGGGTGTTTGGGAACCTTGGTGAGTTCAGGGCTCTGATGGACCAGAGTGCTAGACTCCCACGGAGCAAGGTAGGGGCTCCCCCATCTCATCTGGGTCCTCAACAGACATAAGAAAATGCATGTGCCAGGGCTCTGGCACAGACCTCCAGAATCAGACTCACAGCAGGGAGAGGCTTGGAGGCTGCATTTTAGACACCCTATCAGCACCATTCTGAAAAACAGGTGCAAAGCTGCCATTCCAGGGTCAGTGGACAGCCCGCATAAAGTTAAGAGTCTTTTGAAAGGTCCACGCAGCATAAGAATTGACTGAGACTCTAGTTTAACTGTGAGCATTTTTGTTGTTGCTTTTCACTGAATTCAAATCATTCAGAATTAAAAATAGTGGCCAGGTAACCAAAAGCCATTCTTAATAACCACATGTACTGGACACCTGGTGTGACTGTCCTGGGACGGAATGTCCCAGCCTGCAGATTAATCAGTAGATAATTATTGTATGATGGGTTCATTGCTGCTGAATGTGTCCAGGAAGATGGGAGAAAGCCATCAATTGGAGGTGGCATGAGAGCAAAGGCAAGGAGAGGTAAGACGAGCCAGGAGAAAGTTGAACTCTATTGTCGCTACCTCAGATGTCTGTCCCTGAGGCCGGGCAGGACAATCCACTGGATTATCCTCCAGGAGCCGAATCAGGAGATGAGTGCCTACGGCAGGTCCTCCCTCGTCCAGGGGCCCCTTCCCTCCCAGCCGGGGAAACGAGTCAACCACACACAGCTGATGGCAGCTCAGAATCCATTTATTACTAAGGCACACGGGTTTTTATAGGGAGGGGAGAAGCCAAGGAATCAATAATCCTTCTAAGGGAGTTGCCAGGGGTTATGCAGATTTGAGTACAGACAAAAACTAGGGAATAGCCTGTCGCTATGACATTCTAACCCACCCTGTTTTACCTTTTGTATCAACCATTAGCAAGATTAACAAAGCAGGACCTAGCAGCCCCTCCTGAAGGAACTTATACAAATAGTAACAAGATCGCTCCAGGGCAGCTGATGAAATGGAGTGAAGGTCAGACCCCAACACTCTATGACTAAACTTCACAGTAATCGCAATTACAGAAGTGAACACTGGCTGATTACAATAGATGAGTTAAATATTCCACATAAACAATTTCATAGACCCCTCATAGGTACCCAGTATGACCATTTTTCAGATGAAGAAAGGGAAACTGACTGAATGACTTGCCAAGGCCATATAACTGGTCTTAGTAGGGCTGGGAATTCAAATGCCCTTTCTTTTTAGATGTGCTATGTCCCCATAATTTTCCTTGGTAGACATTACTTCTTGAGGTTATTTGCACTGTAGAACAGTCAACTGTAGAACATACAAGATTTAACAAGCTCATGAGTATCTGCTTGCTGAGGGTTTATTCTGGTGTTCAGCACTGTGGAATATGTGAAATTAATGGATGATGTTCCTTGCTCACATTCACTAATCAGCAAGTTGTGTGTCTCTGTCTTTGTTTCTTTTGATGCTGGAGATGGAACCCAAGACCTTGCACATGGTAGACAAGGGCTCTACTACCAAGCTACATTCCCAGCCCAGCAAGTATTTCTTATTGAGCTCTACCATGTTCAAGGCAGTGTCAGTCTCTAAGGACACTAACAGGGAGTGCAAGGTCACAGTCTCATGCATCAGGCAGGTTTCAGGTTCATGAGCTGAGAGACACTGGTATTCAACAACATGGTGCAATTCATAGACGAGAATATGAAAGAGACATTTTCAGGGAAGTGAGGGGTAGTGGACAAAGGGCCGTGGCCTAGGGTGGGCAGTCTGAAAGGCTTCCCCAGGGCAGATCTTTACACAGATGCACACAGAATGGACATAGAAAGTGAAGAGGTACCAGCTTCTTCTTATCCATTCACTGAGCACATTGGGACCAAATCCTAAGGTCTTCACTCTTGGCAAAATACTCTTAGCCCTGAAGAGCCCAATTTTTAGTAGAGAAAGCTGATTTGAAAACTGGAGAATGCTGCTCAATTGGTCTATGGGAGTAAGGATGTGCCAGTTGGGCCCCTCTAGTTGTCCCTACCCACTTTTCATCTTTTGGCTAGACAAGGAGGGCCTGCTTGTTATGTGCTCCCCTGGCATCCTCACGTTTGTCTTTGGAGTTCTGCTTATGCCATCAGACAGCACAGTGCCTGTCACACAATAGGTGTGCAACAGCTCTGCCAAGTGAACGGATAGGTCAAAGAACAACTGTCTTGCAGGTTTGGAGTGGTGACAGAACATGGCAGTGTCAAAAAGCCACATGGCTTCTGGGGACAGCTGTCAAGGAACCCTGGGCAAGATCATGAGGAGATGTGGAGGCCTCGTTCAAGATTTTGGATTTGCCTTCTGCAGGCAGTGAGGATGTCTGGAAAGCTTTGAATCAGTTGTATGTCAGCAAGATTTGCTTTTATAAAAGTTCAGGTGGGTGGTACAGTAGAAGGATCAGCACGGGAGAGGGTGGATTCTGGGAAACCTGTTGGGACTCTCGCAGGAGTGCACAGTGATATATTTGTCTATTCTATGGCAGTGGGCCTGAAGACGAGTGGATGTGTTCTGTAACTATGCAGGAGGTGGCTTTGCCAGGACTTGGTCAGGACTGCATGAGTGGTGTGAGGGATGAAAAGTCAAGGGTAATACTGGCTGCCATCCTATGTAACAACTGGGGCTGAGGAGCCAGGCACATACACTGATGATTTGCAGCCCTTACCACCACCCTTCAGGCTCTGAGCTGTTACCTCTGTTTTAAGGCTAAAGAAACTGAGGCCAGAAGTTACCAGGCTAGTGGGTCAAAGATTGGGATTTCAGAAGTTTTAGTCAGGAGAGTTTTGGAGATGAGACAATCATCCCCTGCTTTGGGGAATTTGGGCAACATGGTGAGCATGTGGAAAAAGAGTAATAAGCATGCTCTATTCTCAATAGATGCTCCAAAGGAAATGTCTCCTCGGCAGCTGGAAATGCATGGCTAGACATTACGAGAGAGTCCAAGGCTGAAGATTTCAAAATCACTCAAATGTAAACACAGAGAAATGGCCACAGAGGCAGAGCTTGGAGTAATGCAAGTAGGTGATTGTTGAAACCTCGGCATGCTGCGATGAGCCAAGTGCTGGGCCCAAGACAAACTGGCTGTGAGGATGGTAATGGGCCACTGAAGACTCTTTTGTAAAATGTTCTTTGGCAGAGGGTAGGGTGGAAGATGGTGGAAGAAGGGTGGAAGGACATGATCAATGCATTATATATATATATATATATATATATATGTATATATATATATATATATATATATAGAAAGAAATATCTCATTGAATTCCATGAATTTGTACAACTAATATGCTTTCATAATTATAATTTTAAAAAGTTTGGCTCCAGAGTGGACTGGAGATGGGGCAGTTGCTGGGTGGAGACAGGAAGGAGTATTGTGTGGTACTTTTTCATTTTTTTTAAAGAACGAATCAACTTTATTTAGTTTTTCATGTGACTTTCATTGCTTCAACACTCTATAGTGTACATTGTGCTCGGGTTCAAACCTGCATCCTCCCATATGCCAGGCAAGTGCTGCAACCACTGAGCCACCACTCCAGGCCCTCATTCATTGTTTTTAAAGCATGGGAAATCTTGGATGTATTTATGGACTGCAGACAGCTAGTGGCTAGGAGGCCATGAGTTTTCACTTGTATAGCTTTCAACTTAATAATTTCTTCCCCAAAATGACTGAATTGAGTGACTGTACAGAGGATTTGGAAGGAGGTGGAGGAGATGGTGGGCACCTGCCTCATGTGTTGGCTTCTTGGGAGCTTGAAGGACATCATCATTTGCTGATAATTGGGTTACTTATTGTAATTCAGCAGACTCCAAAGGGTGCGGGAAGCCACCATCCCTGAAGATAGATGGCTCGAAAAACAGCATGAAGGTTGGGTCCCCACAAATGCTCTTACTCTCTTCACAATGTTAACAATGTATGGATTTCCATCAGCATTCTAAGTAGCAACACAGGGGTTACTGCACTGTCACTGTCATTCCTCACCCCCACCCTGCTTCTAATTCTTTTCATCCTGTCCCACTCATTCATCAAAATGCATCAAGCTACTTTGATATGCCTGGCAGGGAGATCTAGTAGTGAAGAACAAAGCAGGCAAAGATCTTTGCCTCATATAGCTAACACCACATGGAGAGAGACAGACAACAAAAAATTAGCAAATAAATCTAGAATAAAGGTGTCGGGTAGGAAGAAGTAACAGCATAGCAGAGGAAGGGACTAGGAAGCATGTGGAGGAGTTGATATTTTGCTTCATAAAGGGTAGTCTAGAAAGGTCCCTGAAAATGTGGCATTTGAGCAGAGAGTTGAAGGGACATGCAGATATTGGGAGGAGAGTGGTATGGCCAAGAGGGATGGCACATGCCAAGATCCTGTGTCTAATTGAAGTGAGAGCCAGTTGAAGCCTCAACAAATGCATATGGCACTCGTTACTCTTAGTAGCACTTTATGGCTCTGAAATTGCCTCCTAGTCATGAAATCTTGGGAGGGGACTTTGAAGCAGATGAACCTGGTTTCAAACCCTGTTTTGTCTGTTTTCACCTAACTTGTCAACTGGGCTGCCTGCTGGGAGAAGTACAGACTCTGAGTGCCTTTGAGTTGGAGGGGGTCCTTGGACATCCTCTTGTCACCCTTCACTCCACTACCAAGGAAACAGACCCAGAGAGAGTCGTTTTCTGTTTTGCTAGTAGACAAGCTATCTCAGTCGGTTCCTTCATGATCTCCCTGGCTTCAGAGAACTGTCATATTTAGAAGATTCTTTTTTTGCCTCCTTGAATTCTTAGTCTGTCCTGTCTTCTGGAATATAGTTCTAGTTCGGGAGTCTCTTTCAAGAACAGACTTCAGAAGGGCACTGAGTTGATGATTTCAGTACCAGCTGGGGAAGGTAGTCTGATTTCTCAGATTTTGTCATATAACTTCCATCACTCAATGTTTTGAAAAGTTCTTATCATCCAAGTATTTTAGAATTTGTGGATCTAATTTGTATCCTCCTTATCAATTATTCATCATAGACATTGTGTGTTCTTAATCTTTGTAGGCTAAGGGGCCCTCGTCATCCTTTTCTGTCTTCGGATAACAAATTGCATCCTTCTGATCTCCCCCACTTATAAAGTAGTCATGTCAGGCTCCATCTCCTATCTCTTCATGAGCCAGGCACACAAGTGGGTACCTATCTTCAGAGGGCATAGATGAGTGGATTCAAACCACTAAGCAGCACACACACTTTTTTAAACCTTTTAAAATTATCTCCTTATTTTATATATGTGAAAATGCAGCCATCTAAACCAGGGGTCAGCGCACATTTTCTTAAAGGGATATAGCATAGGCTTTTCTGTCACAAGTACTCAACTCTGTCATTGTAGCTTGCAAGTAGCCATCAGTATTATGCAAAACTTCCAGAAGGATCTGAAATCATAAGAATCACTAATCTAACTGTTTTCTCTCCTAAGACCAAGGTAGTTGTTTCCCCCTCCCATTTGGGAGGGCCGCCCTTGGGGAATTATCTCCTGGAAATAGCATGAAAGTTTCCATTTGGACTACTTAACCCTGTTAGTGGGACAAATGTTACTTTCCTTATACAAACTCTGATCTCTTATATCTTTCACTGAATCCTAAAATTAAAACTGAGTATCTTTAAAAACATCAAGAAGACCTTGTTCTGAGTGTTCTTTTTCATAAACTCGGCCTGAAGGGGCTAAGCCCCAGACCTATCTTCCTGCCCTTCCTCTGTGCAGTGCATTTGATACTAATCCCTTCCCTCAACTGCTTCTGGATGAGATTTCCACCAATTTGAAACTTTCAATGAGGTTCCACCTTCTAAGAACAACAGGATGTTACAGATTTTATCATTCTTCTTGCACCAAGATGTAGGAGTGCCTCCTGCTGAAGCCTCTTTTATGGGAACACTAGTAGATCTCTGTCCTGGGTGCTGGGGAATAAATAATCACACAAAGAGTTATGACTAAGGGCTCTAGGTCCATCTCCCCTACCCACAAGATACTAGCAGGGAAGGAAGGCACATCCATTTCCTATGGCTGCTAAAACAAATGATTACAAACCTAGTGGCTTAAAACAACACACAAATCTGTCATCTTATAGGTTTGATGGTCAGAAGCCAAAATGGGCAGTTATAGGGGTTGAATCATTTTCCTTATTTTTTTCCAGCTTCCAGAGGCTGCCTGAATTCCTTCGTTCATGGCTTGTTCCATCTTCAAAGTCAGCAATATCTGGCTGAGTCTTTGTCTCATTGCATCACTCTGACACTAACTCTTCTACCTCCAGACTTGTGATTATACTGAAGGACTTAGATAATCCAGGATAACTCCTCATCCAGGTCACACTCACCAGGTCCCTTTTGCCATGTAAGGTAACATATTTTCAGTTTCTGGAGCTTGGGATGTGTACATCTTTGGGGGTTAATATTGTGCCCACTGCAGGTGATAATGAGCCAGGTGTGCTCTGTTTAGGAGCTAGGTCCTGCAGTTGAGGAGGGAGCACTTCTCCCCTAGTTATGTGGTCACCTGGCTGTCCATCTGAATGTGAGCTCCTAGAAGGTAAGCCCACATGATGTGTCCTTAATGTTGATGGGCATTTGGTGCTTTGTATGGGTGCTCAACATGTTTCTGTTGAAGGAAGGTCAGTACACTCCATATTCTTCTAAGCTGAACATTTGTGTTATTTCATGTGCTCCCCCTCTCTTGATTTTTCCTCCTTTAAGGTTTGTTTTTTTCCCATCATGGTTTTAACTTGCCCCAGGCTGGTCCGTCTCATCAGGCTTTTTAGCTAGGTGGTTTTTTGAGTTGGACCTCTTTAAATTACAGATCTGTGATATTGTCATTTCCTTGATTCATTCCTACTAATGATTTGGATTTTGTGAAAGATTCCAAAGATCTTTTCAAATATATAAGTAGGCCACAGTACTATGTCTTTAAAAGAAGTCTCATTACTCTCAGGGAAGATTCTTCAACTTTGTTCTTTCCCTATGTCTTCTAGCTCCTTCATATTTCCAGATGAGTATTAGATTCAGCATGGCAATCTGTTGAGAAAAAAATCCTTTTGGAATTTTGGCTGGAATTTCATTGAATCTACAAATCAGTTTTAGGAGAATTAAAATCTCCAATGTATTGATCCTTCCACTCCTGTGGAGTTGGTGAATTTCTATACCTATTTAAATCTTCTGGGATGTTGTTAAAATGACTTAGACATATCCTCAATAGGGTGGTTCTTTTCCTCTGGTTAAACATTTTTTGAAGTATTTATTTAGTGCCTGGCATAGTGCTAAGCCCAAGGACCCACATATGACTTAAGCAATGTCTCTGCCCCTAGCAAAGGCTTTTGATGGAAAAAGATGCTCACTGCACAGAGGTGTGGCATGGAGCACCATGTGGGGCTTAACGGAAGGGTTCCTGTGGGAGATAGAATTCATCTTCTCTCCCCACACCTCAACAAAAGAAGACAGGAAAAGCAAGGTTATCATTATTGGCATCTATACAGTAATCCAGCTCTGCAATCCCAAATCCTGGCAGATCCCTTGATGTGTCCCCATCATACAGCTTCACTCAGAAATGCTTGCTAGTCCTGGCTATTAACTGGCCTCTCTGGGTCCATGTGAGTCCTCTTCTAGTCCGTTCCCTTCCCTTGTAGCCAGAGAGAGCTTCATAACATGAGCCCCTGACTAAGTCAGTCCCTTGCTGAAAATACCTCAGTGCCTCCCTTGCTTTGTTTTAGGATCAAGTCTGTATACCTTAATTTTATATCTATCTATCTATCATCTATCTATTTATCATATATCATCTACCTATCATCTATCATCTATCTATCTATCATCTGTCTATCATCTATCATCTATCTACCTATCATCTATCATCTATCTATCATCTATCTGTCATCTATCATCTATCATCTATCTATCTATCACCTATCTGCTGTCTATCTATATCCATAATTGATCTATGTCTATCATCTATGTATTATCAATCATCTCTATCTATCTATCTATCATCTGTCATCTCTCTCTTGGGATCGAACCCAGGGGCACTTTATCACTGAGTTACTTCCCCAGCCCAG
>PVKS010047321.1:0-12866 GCA_004027875.1 Aplodontia rufa | reverse complement strand
AAGCCACATCGCTATAATACACTGATTCTAAATCTTTTGGGAAAATTCCCAGGAGTGGGATAGCTGGGTCGTAAGGTGGTTCCATCTTTAATTTTTTGAGGATTCTCCATACTGCTTTCCATAGTGGCTGAACCAGTTTGCAGTCCCACCAGCAGTGTAGTAGTGTTCCTCTTTTCCCACAGCCCCTCCAGCATCTGTCGTTGTTTATATTTTTCATTTTTGCCACTCTAACAGGAGTGAGGTGGTATCTCATTGAAGTTTTGATTTGCATTTCTCTTATAGCTAATGATGTAGAGCATTTTCTCATATATTTATGGGCTTTCTGAACTTCGACTGGAGAGAGTTTCTTTTAAGTTCTTTAGCCCATTTATCGATTGGATTTTTTGCGAGTTTGGATTTTAATTTCTTTAGTTCCCTCTAAATTCTGGATATTAGCCCTCTGTCCGAGGTGTAGCAGGCAAAAATTTTCTCCCATTCTGTAGGTTCTTTGTTGATGTTCTCAACTAAATCTTTAGCTGTGCAGAAGCTTTTTAGTTTAATTGTGATGCTAATCACTTTTGAGGGACATACAACTTAGGATGGAGGTTAAGATGTATTTTAAAAAATTAATACGGAAATTTCTGATAGGTAAAATCCTAAAATTCTTTGAATGAAAATAATAAAGATATTTTCCCCCTTGGGCCTTAAAATGGCAAGTTGTCCTTGTCTGCAGTTGAGTTTCTACAAAATCCTTATATTTCGCTGAAGTGGGTAGAACTTATTTATACACCTGCTTTTCCCTTCATTAACCTTGCTCTGAAGTTGTCAGTGGTCCATCCCTCACCCCACCCCATCAGTCTGTTTCTTCAAATAAATTACAGAAATGAGAAGTTTCAAGATATCACTAGGACAAAACCCAGATTTTGAAAATGAAGTTTCCAGAGTTCAGTGCCCAGGATGAGTGCAGTAAAGGACAGAGGCAGCGGCAGCCCAGGAGCGCAGTGGCTCAGGCTTGGAGCACATTTCTCCTCCCCATGCAGAACAGAGCAAAGGGCCTGTGCAGAGCAGGCAAAGGGCCTCACACCTCCACCCAAGAGCCCACTTCCTTTCCATCGGTTTGCTTATTGTGTTTTAGCTGCACTGTTTAATGCAGTTTGTCTTAAACTCCACAAATGCCCCAGCTTCTTCTGGATCTTGCAGTTTGACAAGAGCTGAGGGCCAAACAGACTCATACTTCCAGGAGAGTTACCACTGTTAATCTGCCAATTTAACATCACCCACTTCCTTGCATAAAAATAAATGGGAATCATGAAAAAATTCATTCAGGTTTTAAATTGGAGCAAACTCACTTAGAGTTTGCTAGCTCCTATCCAATCATGGCCCTTTCAAATACACGGTATGTATCTTCAAGGTACTGACACTGTCCCTCTGTTAATTCTGGTCATGGCTTAGAAAAAAATCCATCTGCCCCTTTACTTCCTGTTTTTTGCCTCTGTGTTATTATTGATAGCTTTTCTTTAAGACACAAGGAGTTACTTTATCATAATAATGGAAAACTCTTTGAGAACTCTTAAAAATGATGACAATGATATCCGATTTTCATGTACTTCTGTACATCAATTAAATTCTCTCCAATTTTGTCATTGGAGACTTGATAATAATCATTACTTTTTCACCAATTAGTTTGAAAACATGAGTCTAAAATAGATTGAGATATACTGTTACCTATTAATTTAAAAAAAAAAGAGAGACAGTGTGCGGGTTAATTTGTTTCCATCTGTTTTTTTTTTTTTCTTTCTTTCTTTCTTTACTTGTGTATGCGGTGCTAGGAATTGAACCCAGGACCTTGTGCATGCCAGGCCAGTGCTCTACCACTGAGCCACCTCCTTAGCTCTCAATTTCTTTTTTTTTAAAGAGAGATGGACAGTGAAAGAGAATCAAATTTTATTTAATCTTTCATGTGGCTTCCGTTGCTCCAACATTTTGTTGTGTGCATGGTGCTGGGTTTGAATCTGCAAACTCACACAAGCCAGGCAAGCACTGTAATGGCTGAGCCACTGCTACAGCCCCCTCAATTAATTTTTAAAAGTTACTTATCCACCCGTGATTGGTACCTTGATGTCAAATAGCTGGATATTTTAATGTATCTGAAAAATTAATGTAACATTTTCTAACTTATTTTAAATATTATTACACAGATATGGTTGGGTAATGTTGGTGCAGTAGTCCAGATCTTTCATTTTTAGTATTTTGCATCCTTTTGGTGCTTAAAGACTAATTGGATTAATAAGTGGTACCATTTATAAAAAAAAATCTGTACTGTGAGGGGATGCGATAGATGCTGACATATATAACAAACTGAATATCTAGAAACATCAGAAGTTCTAAGAAGTTCTTAAGAAGGTGAACATTGCCAAGGGCAGGGCCAGGTATAAAAACAATTCTGGAAATTATGATTTCTACGGCCTCACCTTAATTCTAAGAAGCATTAGGTACTTTACTATTGAATGTTATCTTTAGAAAAAAATCTTCCAGCATTTCGTTTCCAACATATAAATGAATATAGGTCAGCCATAATAGATCAAAGTGAAACAATACAAATTTAGAAGCTTTTATACCTTTCAAAATGAATATAAAACCTGGCCTTGCTATCAATAGTTGATTTTTCTTTTTTTCCCCTTTTTGGCAAGGAACAATGAAAAGGGTAATGTCCCAGCATGTCAGCACTTTTAAATTGCAAAACATCAAGGATAATGTCTGCCTGGAATTTATGTGCCTAGGACTAGGCAATTTGATCAGATAACACAAGCACTTCCAGGTCTAGGTGAACAATCACATTGTAAGGGTACTGATAAATCAAATGACAACAGTCCAAAGGGAGGTTACAAGTGAAGTGTCTCGTCACTGTTTACCTTACTTATTAAGCTTTTTTATTAATGACTGAGATGAAGACATAGAATACTTTATATAGTAGTTGCCCCCTTGTCCACAGTTTCATTTCCTGTGGTTTGAGTTATGCACAGTCACCCTTGGTCTGAAAATATTAAATGGAAAATTCCCAAAATAAACAGTTGATAAGTTTTAAATTACATGCCACTGTGAGTGTCACAAATACTCTATCCCACCTTGTCCCACTCAGGATGTGAATCTTAATCCACCGTATCCATGGTACATGGGGGGCCTCCTTGCTAGTGTCTCATTGTGGAGGTATCACAGTGATTGTGTTCAAGTAACTTTATTTGGTTGATAGTGTTCCTAAGGTGCAAAAGTAGAGAAACTAGCAATTCAGATACGCTGAAGAGATGCTGTAATGTGTTTCATTTAAGCGAAAAGGTACATGTTCATGACTGAGTAAGAAAAGGAAAGTCTTTGTATGCTGTGGTTGCTAAGATCTGTGGTAAAAACTAATCTATCCGTGAAATTATGAGATAGGAAAAGGAAACTGATGCTAATTTTGATGTTGCACCTTGAACTGCAGAAGTATGGCCACATACTATACCATCACAAATGTTTTGTTGATCCTGTCAATAAAGACAGGCTTCCAGGAGTCTTTATCTAGATACTTCCTGACTATTCTTCATTGGCAGTTCCAAGTCCATCTACCCCACATCCAAACTGATGACAATTTGGAACCAGTTTCTTTATCTAGCTGACCCAAGGACCACAAACTCCTCTTTTTTCCTAATTGCTGCTCTAAATAAATCTCAGTATCCTCTGGAAGTCCCCTTACTAAAGTCTTCTATGAAAAATCTCAGTGAAAAACAGTAAGCATTCTGTTCTGTCTCCTACCCTGTTTTTTCCTTCCTTTCCACTCTATAACCTTTCTTTTCTGTTGATTCATACTCAGGTCCTCAGGCATGCCTCACAAGTCCTCTACCACTGAGCTACATCCCTAGCCCTAGAAGTTCTGATTTTTAACCAGGGATCCCCCATTTAATGACACTCATATGCTAGTCTGAATTCTTTTTTCCCTTTGTAACACTTTTGTGGCACAAGCTTGATTAATATCTCTGGGTACAAAATTATCCTTCCATTTGAGTTTCTGGCTTTATGTATTTACTCATGTATTTGCACTGCAAACCTGGGGCTTCATGCATGCTAAACATCGCTGCTTCACTACATCCTCAGCCCCAATCTTTCTATTTGGGAAAGAAGAAAAAGAATCAAAGTGTTTTAGGAGGGAGCCTTTTAACCTTGTCATAAATCCTAGTCATTGGTTAAACATTTTTAAAGAGCTGTTTTGAGTGTCTCCACTACAAAAGCAGAGGGAAATGCCCTTTTCCTTCCCAACCACATCACTACTCCCCTGGAAGGTAATAAGTGCTTGAGACTCATGCTAATCTGAATTCTTTTTTGCCCAAAGGCTAAGACAGGAGAATCCTAAGTTCAAGACCAGCCTCAACAACTTAAACTCTATCTCAAAATTCAAAACAAAAACTTGGGGATATAGCTCAGTTGTAAAACACCTCTGGGCTCAATCCACATTACATGCCATCCCTCTTCCACAAAAGTCAACCAAATCTTGAAGTTTGAGGTTGTCTTCATTGTTAAAAATAATCCAGATCTTCCACGTTAACAGAGATAAGAAAATCACTTAAAATCATGGGCATCAATAATACTACAGTATGGAAATTTGAACTTTGTGCTTTATTTTTTAAAAATGTAATGCTTATGACATGGGCAAAAATTAAAGTATTACCCTTTAGAGACGAGTTGTTGCTCAGTAGTAGAGTACTTGCCTAGCATGTACAAGGCCATTGGTTAATCTCCAAGACCACGAAAAATGAGATGAAGTTAGACATGGTGGTGCTAAGATAGGAAGATTGCAATTTCAAGGACAGCTTGGGCCTCATAGAGCATGTCTCGAAAGCAGAAAGGCCCTAGGTTCAATCTGCAGTACTGGGAGGGAAAAAAGTATTTACCGTTAAGTAGAAATAATGCTTAAGTAGTGTTTTACCTTGCTTAAACAAATTAATTTTGGCCTGGTGGTAGTTTTATGATTCTTTTGTCATTTTTGTCTTGTCTTTGTATTTACAGAAATGCTTGGCATTGAATTGAGAATTTTAACAAAAAAAAATCATTTTATCTAATGATCAAAACTCCATTCTTTTCACTGATCTGTAGTCATAGCTGTTAATACAGAAGAGAGCCAAAATATAATGAGTAATTTATATTTAAAAAATCAATTAATTCATGTGCTTAGGTTTATGCTACAATAATTTTTTCCTGAGTAATAGAAAAATCTTGTCATGATCCAAGTAAGAATTGGACTTAACAATTTAGTAGACTAACTGCCAGATGTGGTGGTGTACACTTGTAACGGCAGCTACTGAAGTTTGAGGCCAGCCTGGGTAACTCTAGCTAGACCCCCATCTCAAAATAAAAAAGGAGTGGGCACGATGGTGCATGCCTGTAATCCCAGCAACTTGGGGGGCTGAGGCAGAAGGATCCTAAATTCAAAGCCCTAAACAATTTACAGGGGAGACCTTGTCTCAATAATGGCTGGGGATGTCTAAAGCAAGTCAAAGCACTGCGCTTTTTTTTTTTTTTAAGCGGGGGCCTCTCACTAAGTTGCATAGGGCCTTTCTAGGTTCCTGAGCCTGACTTTGAACTTGTGATCCTCTTGACTCAGCCTCTCAAGTCAGGGATTATAGGTGTGTGCCCTGTGCCTAGAAGCAGAGGACTTTCCTGTATACACTGCCTTCTATGCTTACCAGCTTATAACAACAAAGTTTTCTTCCCTGAATGTCTACCCCTTTCAACCCATCCTCTCATTTACGCAACAATAGCTGATATTCAGTGTTTATAATACAGAAAAAGGGCTCACAGTATGGACTTCTGCAATAATGTGAATTCAGATATAACCCACTTGGCTAACTGCAGTCTCTCTCTGGTCATTTTGGAAACATTTGCCTCACCGTGCACTGGTTTTTGTTGTTTGGTTGATTTGCTTTCTCCTTGAGAGGGGGTGGTGCTGTGCTGCTCAGGCTAGCCTCAATCTCCTGGACCAGGGATTGTGCCACTTCTGCTCTTGAGTGCTGGGACTACAGGTGCATGCCACTGAGCCCAGTAGCATGCCCATTCTTTATAAAGCACTCTGCTATAGGAGAATAAGAGACTTACTGTCTTCAAATTACATATTATCACTGTACATAAAGAAGAATATATGTGAACATCTTAGAGTTGAAGGTACTTGAACTTCAGTGGTACTAATGCTAAACTGTTAAAAGTGGTTTGTAGCCAATGAATACATGAGAAAGTGCTCTAAATCTCTAGTAATCAGAGAAATGCAAATGAAAACCACATTAAGATATCACCTTACACCAGTCAGAATGGCAAAGATGAAGAAAATAAACAATAATAGATGCTGGAGGGGCTGTGGCAAGATAGGGACACTAACACACTATTGGTGGAGCTGCAGGCTGGTACAGCCCCTCTGGAAAGCAGTATGGAGAATCCTCAAAAAACTAGGGATGACTCCACCATATGACCCTGCTATTCCACTCCTGGGTATCTTTCCAGGGGACTTAGAATCAGCACATTATAGTGACAAAGCAACATCTATGTTCATAGCAGCACAATTTACTATTGCTAGGCTATGGAAACAACCCAGATGTCCCTCACTGGAAGAATGGATCCAAAAACTGTGGTACATTTATACCATGGAATATTACACAGCAGTTAGAAACAATGATATTTCAGCCTTCGAAGGTAAATGGATGGCTATGGAAGAGATCATGATGAGTAAAATCAGCTTAACCCATAGATCTAAGGGTTGATTGTCTCCACTCATCTGTGGAGGTGGGGACTAGACCCTGGACAATGAGAAAGTTGGTCTATTAGCATGTGTTAAATCCAGATAAGATGTAATGTTTCACAACCTAATACTTTTTTAGAGATATAGTGGGAAGGGGAAGGGTGGGATAAGGGAGGGTAATTGGGGGGGGCACTCCTGGGGGTAATTGCAATATCCAGAATATATACACATTTTATATTATTTTGTTAAAAACTTGTAAGGTTGTTCAAAAATAAAAAATAAAAAAAGCATTAAAAACAAAAAGAATTTGTATGTTTGTTCAAAAATAAAAATTAAATAAAACAGGAAAAAAAGTGGTTTGTAAATCTTACCAAACTTGAAGAGTTGCTTAATAGAAATTGTAAAATGGGAATAAATATTTACGAGTAAAAAATATTTAGCCTAATATTCTATCAGATGTCAATATTTTAGTTTTTTTTGTTTTGGGTACCAAGTATTGAACTGAATAAAAAATATTTATCCTAAAAAAAAAAAAGTATGGCCACAACGTGTGATAAGTGCCAATTTAAGAAGGAAAAAGCATTACATTTGTGATTGGAAGACATGAAGAAATATGTTCCAATTGGTGGCAACCTGTTGCACAAGAAAGATTGAGCCTATATGAAGAGAGCAGTAAGGCATTTCCTGAACCACACGACACCAAGTTATTTACTATAAGCAAGGGATGGTTACGCAGATTCGGGAATAAGGTTGGGCTGAAAAACATAAAAATTACTGAAAAGGCCACACCTACGGATGAAGAAATTGCTGGCACTTTTCTGGCAGAGCTGAAAAGGTTAAGTAAAGAGAAAAGGTACAATCATAGCAAGTCATCAATTGTGACAAAGCTGGAGTCTTCTCAAAGAAGATGCCCAATATAACCTAATTTATAAAAGTACAAAGGCACCAAAGCATAAGATATGGGAACAGATTCACTCCAGTACTATGTGGCAATGCTGCATGTGATGAAGCCAGGTACAATGTACAGAGTAAAGAAACCATACTTTCCCCAAAATAAAAATTCCCCGTGTGCTGACAGTGTGGTCAGAAAGTATGGTGGCAGCCGTCTTTATGAAATGATTCTCCCAGTGATTCACCCTAGATGTGAAAAATATGTTGAAGAGGAAGAGTTCTAATTTAATAATAAACAATGCAAGGGAACTAATGTGCAAAATTTACAAAGAACTAAAAAAAAAAAAAAAAAAACCTCAATAACCAACACAAACAATCCAATAAATGGGCCCAAGAGCTAAATAGAAACTTCTCAACAGAGGACATTGAGCAAGCCAATGTATACATGAGAAAGTCTTCTAAATCACTGGCAACCAATGAAATGCAAGTCAAAACTACATTAAGATTTCACCTCGTTGGGTTTTGGTATCAGAGTTATGGTTGCTTCATAAAAAGTGGATGGGAACATTCCCTCCAATTCAATTTCTTGAAATAATGAGAGGTGTTAGTTCCTCCTCAAAAGTGTGGTAAAAATCAGCAGGGAAGCCATCAGATCCTGGGCTTTTCTTCTTTGGTAGACTTTTAATTGCAGTATGGATTTAAGTGCCTGTGATTGGGCTATTTAGGAATTCAATTTCATCCTGAGTCAATTTAGGGATGTTGTATGTGTCAAGAAATTTATCCATTACTTCCAAATTATCAATTTTGGAGGAGTATAGGTTTTCAAAATATGATCTTATAATTTGTTGGATTTCCATGTGGGTCAGTGGTGATCACTCCCTTTTTCATTGGATATTTTATTGATTTGTGTCATTTTTCTCTTTTTAGTTAGATTCGCTAGGGGTCTAATTTTTTCAAAGTACCAGCTCTTTGTTTCATCAATTCTTTTTTTTTTTTTTTTTTCTCAATTTCATTGATTTCAGCTCTGATGTTGGATTATTTCCTGTCTTCTGCTGGCTTTGGGGTTAGATTGTTCTTCCTTTTGAAGGGTTTTGAGATGAAGCATAAGCTTATTTATTTGGGATCTCTCTTCATTTTTAATGTGGGCACTCAGTGCCCTTAGGAAAGCTTTCATGCTGTCCCAGAGGTTTCGATATCTTGTGTCTTCATTTTCATTCTCTTCCAAGAATTTTTGGATTACCTCTCTCATGTCTCCTTGTATCCTGATAAGGATACATAAAAAAAAAAAAAGAAGAAAATTACAGACCAATATCCCTGATGAACTTGGATGCAGAAATCCTTAATAAAGTACTAGCACACTGTATTCAAAAACTTATAAAGAAGATAATCCATCATGATCAAGTGGGCTTCATCCCAGGAATGTAGGGATGGTTCAAAATACGCAAAACGATTAACGTGATTCACCACTTAAACAGAATCAAGGACAAAAAACATATGATCATCTCAATGGATGCAGCAAAGACCTTTGATAAAATCCAGCACCCTTTTATGTTCAAAACTCTAGAGAAGATAGGATTCAAAGGATCATTTCTGAACTATGTAAAGGCTGTATATGCTAAACCCTCAGCTAGTATAATACTAAACGGAGAAAAGCTGAAAGCGTTTCCACCAAAATTGGGAACAAGACAAGGCTGTCTGCTCTCACCACTTTCATTCAATATTATTCTTGAGACCCTAGCTGGAGCAATTAGGCAAGAGAAAGAAATCAAAGGGATAAAAATAGGAAGAGAGGAAGTCAAACTCTCCCTTTTTGCTGATGACATGATCCTGTATCTGGAAGATCCAAAAAACTCCATCAATAAACTGCTTGAACTTGTAAACAGATTTAGCCAAGTGGCAGGATACAAGATCAAAACCCATAAATCAATAGCTTTCCTATACACTAACAATAATAGGACTGATGAAGAAGTCAGGAAATCAGTCCCATTCAAAATGTCTTTGAAAAAAATAAAATACTTGGGAATTAATCTTTCAAGGGAAATCAAAGATCTCTACAGTGAAAATTATTGGTCATTGAAGAATGAAATCCAAGATGACCTAAGAAGTTGGAAAAATGTCCCATGCTCTTGGTTCAGGCAGAATTAATAAAAATGGCCATTCTACCGAAAGCTTTATATATATTTAATGCTATCCCTATTAAGATACCTATGTCATTCTTTACAGACACAGAAAAAGCAATTCTTAAATTCATTTGGAACAATAAGAAACCTAGAATTGCCAAAACACTACTAAGCAAGAAAGACAAAACAGGCAGTTTTGCCATACCAGATTTAAAACTATACTATAGAGCTGTAGTATCAAAGACAGCATGGTACTGGCATCAAGATAGGAAAGAAGACCAATGGAATAGAAGACCCTGAAGCAAACCCTCAAATCTTTAAACATCTGATTTTTTACAAAGGGGGGCAAAATATTACATGAGGAGAGACAGCCTCTTCAACAAATAGTGCTGGACACCTTGCAGGAGAACCAAATCAAAATGGATCAAGGAGCTAGGAATTAAACCAGCTACCTTGCAACTGATAGAAAACAAATTAGGTCCAACACTTCAGCATTTGGGAGTAGGCAAAGACTTTCTCAACATGTCTCCTAAAGTGAAGGAAGCAAAGTCAAAAATCAGTGAATGGGATGCCATAAAGCTAAAAAGCTTTTGTACTGCCAAGGAAACAATCAAAAGTGTCAATAGGTTTCCTAAGAAATGGAGAAAATCATGGGCTATGATTCCTCAGGGTACTCCTATCCAGAATCTAAAAATCCTCAAAAATCTCAACTACAAAAATACAACCCAATTAATAAATGGGCCAAAGAGCTAAATAGAAACTTCTCAACAGAGGGCATTGACCAAGCCAATGAATACACGAGAAAGTACTCTAAATCACTAGTAATCAGAGAAATGCAAATGAAAACTACATGAAGATATCACCTCACACCAGTCAGAATGGCAAAAATGAAGAAAATAAATAATAGATGCTGGAGGGGCTGTGGAGAGATTGGGACACTAACACACTGTTGGTGGAGCTGCAGACTGGTACAGCCCCTCTGGAAAGCAGTATGGAGAATCCTCAAAAAACTAAGGATGAGACCACCGTATGATCCTGCTATTCCACTCCTGGATATTTTTCCAGGGGATTTAGAATCAGCACATTACAACAGCACAGCAAAATCTAGGTTCATAGCAGCACCATTTACGTTAGCTAAATTATGGAACCAACCCAGATGTCCCTCACTGGATGAATGGATCCAAAAGCTCTGGTGTGTATATATGTATACACATATATGTATGTATACATACATACACACACACACACACACACACACACACAATGGAGTTCTACTCAGCTATTAGAAACAATGATATTGCATCCATTGAAGGTAAATGGATGGCAATTGAAGAAATCATGCTGAGAGAGTCAAGGGCCAAATGGTTTCCCTCTTTTGTGGAGGCTGGATCTAAAACCAGGCTTGGGAGTAAGGTAGACTCATATATTAGATCCATAGAAAAAAATACAAAATGTTAATATTTATGAGATACAGTTGCAAGATACTTCATACGTTATTTGAATAAGCTATGCTGCACACCTGTACAAAAACATAAATGTTTAATCCCATTGTCAAATATTTTGAAGAATAACAAGAGACGATAGGAAGGGAGGAAAAGGGGAAATGTTGGCTCTGAGATAAAGCAAGGTACATTCCAAGCATTTATAAGTGTCACTGTATATACTGTAGTCATATATATAAAAAAATGTTCTTCATAGGTATAAGAATTATGTCACTGTGCTTGGGTTTTTAGGAACAATATAGCACCCAGAAGAAAGGCAAGGGATTGGGGAACGGGAGGAGGGAGGTAGAGGGGTGCGGTGGTGGGGGGGGGGAGGATATTGAACAAATTGTGTTGCTGATTGGTGTGCATCTAGGAATATGTGGCAACTAATACCATTGTTATGTAAAACTGTAATGGACTAATAAAAAATAAATTTAAAAAAATGCACCTGGCCATCCTTAATCTGTTGGGTATGGAAATGAAAATAGGAAGGTTATATTTTTATCTCCTTTCTTTAGCCCTTTCTTCAGGGCATTATTCAGTTTTTCAAAGCCATGTACATTTACCTGCTGTCACATTTAATCAAATGTTGATGCAGACCTTAATATGGATACAACAGAGCTGGAAATTATTCTCCATTGCTGACAGTGTTTTTAATAACAATGTTAAAACAATAATAATATCAGTCAGCACTGTGATGGATAGATTAAAGCCAGAAATTACAAATGCCTGGGGAAAGAACTTAGAGTGCAGTTATGAATGAGGATACCCAGAGACTGATGGAGAAATTGCAAAAGTCGTTCACTGAGCAAGGCAAGTTGGAAAAGCATTTGCTGATGTTTCATAAAGAAGTGCAACAACATATTGAAAAGCCTTAGAAAAGTGTTAACAAGGAAATGGAAGAACCTTTTGAACCCTCCATAGAGGATGAGGGAGGGAAAAAGAAAAAATCCAAAGCAGAATCAGCAATGTAGATGTTACCAGAAGTTGCTGAAATCATTGCACCGGCATTAAAGGACAAAATTATGAAATGCAAACCTTGTATGGAATGCATCATTAATGTCACCTGTCTGATAACCTAAGCATTACAACCTCTGAATTAACGTTTGGTGAAATGAAAAAGAAACAGTGATTTCCAAGTACAACATACTCTAGAAGGCATCATCAAAAAGACCTTCAACTATCAAGTACACCAATCATTGACATTTTCTGCTCCCAACATCCAACTATCCACATCGTCACGGCTTGTTCCAGCATCACCCAAAACAGATGCCCCACCTAAGGTATTGTCAGAAGGTCAATAGTATGTCATTCACTCCACTTCATCTCATCCTGTGGGGATTGTATGAATTCACATCATCACAAGAAGAGCCAGTATAGGACAGTAAAATATTTTGAAAGACCACATTTACGTAACTTACACATAGTTTTGCAAAGTATTTTTTTTAATTTTTATTTTTTGAACAACCTTACAAGATTTTAACAAATCAATATAAAATGTGTATAAAATGTGTAAATATTCTGGATATTGTAATTATCCCCAGGAGTGCCCCCCCAGTTACCCTCCCTTATCCCTCCCTTCCCTTTCCCTTTATAGCTCTAAAAAAAGTATTAGATTATAAAGCATTACATCTT